>WNGS01151816.1:0-11846 GCA_020271785.1 Procambarus virginalis
ATGGTATTGCGTTATATATATGAACAACACCAACACCATTTACGTGTACCCCATTTTTACAGCCCTCACATACCATGTTATACCTGTTTTGATATGTTTAGGGAAATGTACTAACTCCTTGCATCCCAAACAGGTAAATTGTGACTTGGAACAGCAAGTAGCTTAGCTGAGCAGTAGAACTATGTACATGTACCTAGCTGTTGCCAGCCTTGAAGGCCTCCACAGCCGCCATTGGCACCATGAAGCACAGGGCCACACCCACATAGATGCTAACATGACACAGCCTTAGCGGTCCCTTACTACAGGCTCAGATAAGGCCAATCTAGTTATTGGTAGTAGTATTCATACTAGTAATAATTGTTGAAATTATAGTAGATTAGACCACCATTTGTGGTATGATAAAATAATATAAATTAAACTTAGGTAAACAATTTGTAGTTTAAGAAGGAGCCATTACAAAGTGGCTTAAGCTACAAATTGTCCCTCCAATTTGTGTGAGAATAATTTCAGGCAGTTTTAACAAGTACATACAGTCCACTCAATTTCTTACCTACTAAGAAAAAAAAAAAATAAGATAAACCTTTAATTTACTGAAGTCAATTAAAAGAAGATATACTGCCTGGAGTTTTTACCACACCTCTTCCCATCCCTCACTCTTGGATCCCCTTCCCTCACTCTCAGATCCCCTTACCTCACTCTTGGATTCCCTTCCTCACTCTTGGATTCCCTCCTCACTCTTGGATCCCCTTCCCTCACTCTTGGATCCCCTTACCTCACTCTCAGATCCCCTTACCTCACTCTTGGATTCCCTTACCTCACTCTTGGATCCCCTTCCCTCACTCTTGGATCCCCTTCCCTCACTCTTGGATCCCCTTACCTCACTCTTGGATCCCCTTCCCTCACTCTTGGATCCCCTTACCTCACTCTTGGATTCCCTTCCTCACTCTCAGATCCCCTTCCCTCCCCCAGTGAAGCCACTATTCCCTCACCGTCCTCACTCCCTCATCAGCGTGTCCTCCTCAGCTCAGGCAGCGCCTCTCCCTCAGCTCAGGCAGCGCCTCTCCCTCAGCTCAGGCAGCGCCTCTCCCTCAGCTCAGGCAGCGCCTCTCCCTCAGCTCAGGCAGCGCCTCTCCCTCAGCTCAGGCAGCGCCTCTCCCTCTGCTCAGGCAGCGCCTCTCCCTCAGCTCAGGCAGCGCCTCTCCCTCAGCTCAGGCAGCGCCTCTCCCTCAGCTCATGCAGCGCCTCTCCCTCTGCTCAGGCAGCGCCTCTCCCTCAGCTCAGGCAGCGCCTCACCCTCAGCTCAGGCAGCGCCTCTCCCTCAGCTCAGGCAGCGCCTCTCCCTCATCACTGAGATATATTTCCTGGCCGGCCTCGTGCCTCCTCTCAAAATTTATGTTTTTTGTTTTTTCCTCAAAATGTTTGTCTTAGCAGAGTTAATACAAGACTTTTATCTTCAGTTGGTGGCTGTCAGTGTGGCGCCTCAAGATGTACTCCAATATTATCTAAATATTTTATAATTATCAATATCAAAATGCTTAATAATTATCAAATATAAAAATGCTTAATAATTATCAAATATCAAAATGCTTAATAATTATCAAATATCAAAATGCTTAATAATTATCAAATATCAAAATGCTTAATAATTATCAAATATCAAAATGCTTAATAATTATCAAATATCAAAATGCTTAATAACTATCAAATATCAAAATGCTTAATAACTATCAAATATCAAAATGCTTAATAATTTTCAAATATCAAAATGCTTAATAATTATCAAATATCAAAATGCTTGATAATTATCAATATCAAAATGCTTAATAATTATCAAATATCAAAATGCTTAATAATTATCAATATCAAAATGCTTAATAACTATCAAATATCAAAATGCTTAATAACTATCAAATATCAAAATGCTTAATAACTATCAAATATCAAAATGCTTAATAATTATCAAATATCAAAAGGCTTAATAATTATCAAATATCAGAAGGCTTAATAATTATCAAATATCAAAAGGCTTAATAATTATCAAATATCAAAAGGCTTAATAATTATCAATATCAAAAGGCTTAATAATTATCAAATATCAAAAGGCTTAATAATTATCAAATATCAAAAGGCTTAATAATTATCAAATATCAAAAGGCTTAATAATTATCAAATATCAAAATGCTTAATAATTATCAAATATCAAAATGCTTAATAATTATCAAATATCAAAATGCTTAATAAATATCAAATATCAAAATGCTTAATAATTATCAAATATCAAAATGCTTAATAATTATCAAACATCAAAATGCTTAATAATTATCAAACATCAAAAGGCTTAATAATTATCAAACATCAAAAGGCTTAATAATTATCAAATATCAAAAGGCTTAATAATTATCAAATATCAAAAGGCTTAATAATTATCAAATATCAAAAGGCTTAATAATTATCAAATATCAAAAGGCTTAATAATTATCAAATATCAAAAGGCTTAATAAATATCAAATATCAAAATGCTTAATAAATATCAAATATCAAAATGCTTAATAATTATCAAATATCAAAATGCTTAATAATTATCAAATATCAAAATGCTTAATAATTATCAAACATCAAAATGCTTAATAATTATCAAACATCAAAAGGCTTAATAATTATCAAACATCAAAAGGCTTAATAATTATCAAACATCAAAAGGCTTAATAATTATCAAATATCAAAAGGCTTAATAATTATCAAATATCAAAAGGCTTTGTAACACTGTAAAGGTGTTTGGTTTAGTTTTATTTAATACATACATGGAGATATATGAGTCACAGACAGGGATTTGAGAGACGCCAACTTGTCTGGCCTGGATCTCACACCTCTAGTGTTAATGACACCGAGTTGACCCGAGGTCAGGTCATGCGAATCTCACCTGGCCTCGCTAATCTTATATTTGAGCCGGGTAGCCTTCAAACATGCCGACGTTTAAGGAGTGGCTGGTAGGGTGCCTGGGGCTATCTAACTTGTGGGCGGAGTTAGCCACTAGGTTTCCCAATATATACTCGGAGAGATATCGATGCAGGAGGAGAAGGACAGAAGAAGCAGAGCAATAGACAGAAGAACAGCCAGCAGCGGCCAGCCGTCCACACAGGCGGTCAGCCGGCGGGGCGGGAGAGTCTCTGTCAACTACAGACCCCCCCCCCCTCTATCCAGCTATAAGCTCAGACACTTGGTGAGTTGAACATTGAGGTGACTTGGTCGTGTTTACTAAACAGGTGTTGTGTGACGAGCAGGGGCAGTCGAGTTGTAGGGTTCTCGAATTCTTGGATGATGACTCACTTTGAATATTAAGCTTTGAACATTTTTACTTGCTTAAATTATGATACTTATCATGTGAAATATAATTGAAAGTTATTATTTAAAGTGTGTTTAACTTTGTTCCCTAGAATTTTGAATGAGTACATGATACAGAGGGAGCATACCTCTTGAAACATCTTTGAGGGTATTATGTTGATACAGACAAGTTCCATTCCTTGTCTTGTATGTAATGACCTAGAATGGATGGTGGCAGCATCTTCTATTTTCTACTTCTACTATCTACTCTTCTACTTCTACTATCTACTTTCCTACTTCTACCTATCTACCCTTCTACCTCTTCTACTTCTCCCACTCACTGCCTACTTACTCATTATTCTATTCCTTCCCCCCGTTACAGCTTAATAATTATCAAATATCAAAAGGCTTAATAATTATCAAATATCAAAAGGCTTAATAATTATCAAATATCAAAAGGCTTAATAATTATCAAATATCAAACAGTTTGAATATTAGCTAATAATTAGAATAATTAATAACTTGACGCTCGTCGTTTTATGCACTAATTTATTCGTTAATATTTAATTAGCGTGTAAATAATACTGTTTGGAAAAAAAATTACAGTGTATATATATTTTCTAATTATTATAAAAAGTTAATGAATGAGATGTTACATTTGCAGTTTCGCGATGATTTTAATGGTATTAATTTTATTACTGATAATAATAATGCTGATGGTATTAATAATATTGATGATGTTATTTATATAACTGATGGTTATTGTATGATGATATAGTTAATATTTAGGATTTGATTAATATTGGTAATATATATTATCTCATGATCATATTGGTGTTCATAATGTGGGTGATTATGATGATCTCTGATTAATTCGACGATATCAATGATATTGATGAACTCTTGTCACATTGATGGTATTGATGATAATGTTGATATCGATGATTCTGTAAATACTGATGCTGATTATAATGAGGTAATTGATGACATAACAATAACAGCGGGTCTCAAGTCAGTCCCCATCAACGTCACTACACTTATCACCTTTGCAGGGTGAAAAGATTGGGGTATGGGACGGACATAGGGGTTTGTCGGGTTAAGACTAAGTTAAATGCTTTATGAAACATTCTGTGGCCCAAATCCCTCCCCACCTTTCAACGTACGATTCTCTTAATGCATGAAATTAAATGAAATCGGAGATGTAATATCGTGGAGTTTACTGTGACATTTCATGCGATACTTACGTGCAACAGATGGAGCTGTTTCTTAAAAAAAGATTGTTTTTATATATCACAAGCGTGGCATCTATACTGATACTTACGAAATGAACGGTATGGTAAACAACACAGCTTAATTCCAATGCAATGTCACACAAAATAATTAAATCAAAATGAAATAAATCGAAATCTATGAAAATTCTATTTATCAATGCAATTGGGAACATTGAAATGGAATTGTAACACACTTAGTATAGCGTGTATTGCTATTACGTGCAACATATGGCACTGTTTTTCAAAGCAAGCTTGTTTTTACCTGTCACAGGTGTAGCATCTATATAGTAGGTATATAAAAACACGTGTATATTTGAATGGAACATTGTGTCAAAATGTCAAAGGAATTGGAGAAGAACTTTTGGAGATTACAAAATTATAGTGGTGGTGCACAAGTGGTACTATATATATATATATATATATATATATATATATATATATATATATATATATAGATATATATATATATATATATATATATATATATAATAAATATATATATATATATATTATAATATATATATATATATATATATATATATATATATATTATATATATATATATATATATATATATATATTATATATATATATATATATATATATATATATATATATATATATATATATATATATATGTCATACATAGTAGCCAGAACGCACTTCTCAGCCTACTTTGCAAGGCCCGATTTGCCTAACAGGCAAAGTTTTCATGAATTAATTGTTTTTCGACTACCTAACCTACCTAACCTGACCTAACCTAACTTTTTCGGCTACCTAACCTAACCTAACCAATAAAGATACGTTAGGTTAGTTTAGGTAGGGTTGGTTAGGTTCGGTCATATATCTACGTTAATTTTAACTTCAATAACAAAAATTGACCTCATACATAATGAAATGTGTAGCTTTATCATTTCATAAAAAAAATTACAGAAAATATATTAATTCAGGAAAACTTGGCTTATTAGGCAAATCGGGCCTTGCATAGTAGGCCGAGTACGACGTTCTGGCTACTAGGTACAACATATATATATATATAAATATATATATATATATATATATATATATATATATATATATATATATATATATATATATTAGTATATATATAATATTAGTATATTTTGGTAGCAGTCTTTCTTGTAAACATATGTTGTTGAATATGACCGAAAAGTTAAGATTAATAATTCTAGCACGAATCTTCTCAATATTTCTTATGTTTTTCTTCACTGTTGGTGGTAATAAAAATAACAATTCTCCGAAATTCATTTTTTAATTGTCTAACGCCTAAACGCGTTTCGTAATTTGCATTACATTTTCAAAGACTTAATTTACACACAAATTCTTCGTACTTATACGCTATTGGATGAGATGATATGGTACAAAAGTTTTGGGTGAGGTGACAAACACAAGACAGAACACTTATCCAATTTATACCAATGTTCGTGTTCTGTCTTGTGTTTGTCACCTCACCCAAAACTTTTGTACCATATTACCTCATCCAATAGCGTATAAGTACGAAGAATTTGTGTGTGTAATTAAGTCTTTGAAAATGTAATACGAATTACGAAACGCGGTTCAGGCGTCAGACAATTAACAATTCTCCGAAATTCATTTTTTATTTTCATTATCACCGACAGTGAAGAAAACATAAGAAATATTGAGAAGATTCGTGTTAGAATTATTTTGATCTTACCTTTTCGGTCATATTCAACAACATATATATATATATATATATATATATATATATATATATATATATATATATATATATATATATATATATATATATATATATATATATATATATTGTGACGGTAAAGTGTTGGAGTGTTGATATTCGGCAGTCCTCCAATGGCAGGTGTCAATGCCTGGTCACACTTACAAAAAAAAGAGACTGCTTGCCTGTTTGTCTGTGGTAAGGTAAGGGAAGACACGCAAAACACAAAGTATAAACAATGAAACTTTAATTACTCTAGAAAACAAAATATGAATAAAGATTCCTTGGCTTAAGTGAAATAAGTCAACAAACACAAGAAAACATAAATAATTACTAGATATGAAATTACAATGATATAAAGTTATAGTGCAATGAAAATCAGGTGCTGAGAATATTGGCTATAGCTGATACCTCTCTTAGTATACGACAGCCAGAGCTTAGTATATCAGAGAGAGATGTCAACTCTAAGAGCACAATGAATATTCTGAGGAAGACGGCTGCAGCTAGCCCAGACGTTGACTCGGCTAGATGGCGTGAGTGGTGCAGGTGTAGGTGTGCTGCTGGCGACACCAGCCAATCAGAAGGCAGGTAGGCGAAGAATGGTAGTTAGCTCGTTAGTTAATGGTAGTTAGGTGAGTACACACACACACACACACACACACACACACACACACAATAATCACACTAACGTGATACATCAATGAGATAATCTCTAGGAGCCGTCATGAGGATTCCAACCTTCTGTATATACTGTGTCATATACAGTTATAACACCAATACATATATAAATACATATCAAAATGTATTACATATAACAAAAAATACATTAAAATACATATAACACAAGCACATATAAAAATGCGTCTCGTCTCGCTAAAAGGTTTCCATCAGAGCTTCATAGCAGCCGTGTTTTTTCCCCTAACTTTCTCTTCCAGTCCGAGAAATTCCCCGACGAAATTCGCCAATTGTGTTTCCCCACAGCTTGGTCCTGTCATGTTAGTAGCGCCCCTGGAACTGTCTTCACCACAGTGTTCTCGTGACAACTCCCACATTTCCTTCACTAATCCTGGCTGGGATACACAGTGTCCGCCGCTCTAATTTAAACTTTCAGGCGTCTGACCTGACACAGAGTGAAAGCTTCGCTCCTCCCAACCGACCTGAAAGTGATGGCTTCTCCCACACTAAATGTTCCAACTTTGTTCCTACAGAGCACTGAAGTTATATATATATATATATATATATATATATATATATATATATATATATATATATATATATATATATATATATATATATATATATATATATATATGTTATTAAATATGACCGAAAAGTAAGATTAATAATTCTATCACGAATTTTCTCAATTTTCCTTATGTTTGCTTTTACTGATGACGGTAAATTAAAATCAATTCTCCAAAATTCATTCTTTATTTCTTAGTCTGACGCGACACTTGAGCGCGTTTCGTAAAACTTATTACATTTTCAAAGACTTTGGTTACACACACACAGAACAACTATAACTGAACAGAGTTTAAATACCTGCATTTGGGTGAGGTGACATGTTACAATGGTTTGGGGTGAGGTGAGAACAAACACAGAACACGAAACAATGGGTATAAGGGAAGAATAGATCTGTAACTGCAGAAGGCCTATTGGCCCGTATTTCTTGATGTTTCTATATTGGAGCGGAGTCTTGAAGTGGGTAGAATATAGTAGTGCGTTAATTGGCTGTTGATTGCTGGTGTTGACTTCTTGATGTGTAGTGCCTCGCAGATGTCAAGCCGCCTGTTGTCGCTGTATCTATCAATGATTTCTGTGTTGTTTGTTAAGATTTCTCTGGTGATGGTTTGGTTGTGGAAGAGATTATATGTTCCTTGATAGAGCCCTGTTGCTTATGCATCGTTAATCGCCTGGAAAGAGATGTTGTTGTCTTGCCTATATATTGAGTTCTTTGGGGCTTACAGTCCCCAAGTGGGCATTTGAAGGCATAGACGACATTGGTCTCTTTCAAAGCGTTCTGCTTTGTGTCTGGAGAGTTTCTCATGAGTAGGTTAACCTACTCCTCTGAGAAAACTCTCCAGACACAAAGCAGAAACTCTGGAGAGTTTCTCATGAGTAGGTTAACCTACTCATGAGAAACTCTCCGACACAAAGCAGAACGCTTTGAAAGAGACCAATGTCGTCTATGCCTTCAAATGCCCACTTGGGGACTGTCAGCCCCAAAGAACTCAATATATAGGCAAGACAACAACATCTCTTTCCAGGCGATTAACGATGCATAAGCAACAGGCCTCTATCAAGGAACATATAATCTCTTCCCACAACCAAACCATCACCAGAGAAATCTTAACAAACAACACAGAAATCATTGATAGATACAGCGACAACAGGCGGCTAGCACATCTGCGAGGCACTACACATCAAGAAGTCAACACCAGCAATCAACAGCCAATTAACGCACTACTATATTCTACCCACTTCAAGACTCCGCTCCAATATAGAAACATCAAGAAATACGGGCCAATAGGCCTTCTGCAGTTACAGATCTATTCTTCCCTTATACCCATTGTTTCGTGTTCTGTGTTTGTTCTCACCTCACCCCAAACCATTGTAACATGTCACCTCACCCAAATGCAGGTATTTAAACTCTGTTCAGTTATAGTTGTTCTGTGTGTGTGTAACTAAAGTCTTGAAAATGTAATAAGTTTTACGAAACGCGCTCAAGTGTCGCGTCAGACTAAGAAATAAAGAATGAATTTTGGAGAATTGATTTTTAATTTACCGTCATCAGTAAAAGCAAACATAAGGAAAATTGAGAAAATTCGTGTTAGAATTATTAATCTACTTTTTCGGTCATATTTAATAACATATGTCTACAGGAAAGACGCTACCAAAATATACTATATATAAATATTATATATATATATTATATATATCTATATATATATATATATATCATATATATATATATATATATATACATATAAAATATATATATATCACACACATATATATATATATATATATAATATTATATATCATATATATCATTATATATCATATATATAAAAATATATATATATGTATATCTATATATATATATATATATATGAATATATATATACTATATATATAATATATGCCCAAACTGCTTAAACACGCAAGAGTAGTTATTCAACTAGAGCACTTTCCCACCAGGGAGACTCGAACCATAGCCAGCACAGAAGCCTTCCAGCCATCTGCATACAGGTAACGCCTTAACCCACTGCACCACGCTCAGACCCTTAAAAGAGATGGTAATTTTGGGGCATTTTATATATATAACTTATATATATATATATATAATATTATATATATATATATATATATATATTTATTAGTATATATATATATATATAATATATATATATATATATATATATATATATAATATATAATATTTATATATATAACTTATATATATATAATATATATATATATATATATATATATATATAGATATATATATATATATATATATATATATTATATATATATATAAAAATTGTGAGGGTACCACCTCTGGTGCCAATGTGGGGACCCATACCTCGGAGAAGAAAATAAAACGTATTCAGAGGAGAACTTGTAGTTTCTCACTGAACACTAATATTTCTTCTCCTACCACCCCCATTCTTTTGTATGTACACATATATATTTGCTTTATTTGAGCTTTGTTACAAAAAAAGGAGTTACATATAGGTTACAAAGATGGTTATCATAGGTTGTCGAGTTCCTCCAGTTCCTCAGATGGCGGGAAGGAACCCTGGATGCAGTGCGCATTTCCCCTCTGTATCGCCACGCTGAGGCGCTGGAAAAGAAGCTGGCAGCTTTAGGGTCCCTTGTTGTTTCAATGAGCCTAGACCCAGTTCCTTCAAAAACTGGTAGCACTTTTACCCCAGGCGCCGAGTGTCTCAGAAGCAATGGGGGACAAAATTGTAGGGTGATCCAGTTCTCTATACTTACGGGATTGGGCTGCTTCACTGTGGGTGGCAGCGCCACCTGGTTGTGCAACACTGAGGTCAATGTAGGTGTTAGCCAGGGTTGATACGCACGGTTAGTCCCATACCAACTGCTTGCCATTCTTCCAGGGGTTCACTGTGATACCATCCGGGCGACCAATAAGAGCATCAGAGTTACGGGACGTTAGATAACGGGCTCTCTTTCAGCTGGGCATCCTGCTGTGGTGAGGCTCCTCTTGATGATGTCGTTAACTTCACTGTACCTCGAGTGCCATCCTCCTGTGCTTTGGCAGAGTAGGCCGTGGTGGCCGTACCTGTCAGCCACCCCCTCGCCACAAATACACCTATATCTGGTGTTGATTGGGGCAGCAAGGCGGAGGGCCACAGCAATTCGGAGGGCGTGTGGAGTGAGACGCGGCCAGTTGCCGACATTGGGGTGCTAACAGGAAATCCCCTGCATGTGGGGCTGCTACTGCTATGAGGCGAGCAATGTCGTGTTGTGTTGTTGCAGCACCCAGGCACTCTGCAGCAACTTGGTCTACAATGGGGCCATCCCAGCTGGATTGCTTGTGGAATTTTGGGGATGGTGGTTGAGGTGATGGGCCTGCACGAGAGGCCCACTCTGTGGCACAGCATGTAAAATTGGGATCATGTACACTCTGCCAGCTGATGTAAGTGGGTGATGCTGATAAGGAGTACAGGAAGCTGGAACAGCGATTTGCGTTGCTGTTCGAACTCCGAGGCCCCCAAGTCTTACGGGAAAGAGAGGCTTGTTTCCACTGTAGGTCATCAAGATAGAGGTTAAGGGCTTTTTCTAGCATTGATTTCAGTAACCGGTCATACTCAGTTAGTTTTTGGCTACTGTAAGATGGTGAACACCTCAGAAAGTAGGTTAACCTGGGGAGGGACAGACATCTGGTGATGAGGTACAGTGCACCATGAGCATCAATATCCTCAATCCTCCCATCCATCCTCTTAAGGTCAACGATTTTCTTATCAAGGACCTCATTGATGGCTTTCAACCCCCAGGGGAGCTCCTAGGAGTGTGCTGTCTTCAGGTTTAGTTTGATGGAGGTTTGGCAGAAGACCCTCTATTCTCTCTACGATGCCCCGGTTGGAACTTATTATTTCACATTTAGAAGGGTTTAGGGTGAGGCCTAAAACTGCAACTTGCTCCTGGATTTTTCTGATGTCCTCCAGGAGGGAGTCTTGGGAACCAAGCTAGGGTACCATCATCCAAGAACCAGATGTTAAGCTCGCTGGACAGGACCTCTGTGACTTGTTTGATGACTAAGCAGAAAAGGAGAGGAGCAAGGGGGTCACCCTGTTGGACGCCTTCCCGCGAGTCAATTTCATGTTCGCCAAAAAGTAGCTTAAGATCCATACTGTAGCATGAATGTACGAAAGGGAAGAGGGAAGGGAAATGACTATGAACCGCACGGAGTACAGCATCCCTCCGCACCAAATTGAAGGCATTTTGAAATCTAGCTTGATAAGGGCCTTTCGTCTGTGATGTTGGCGATGAAGGCTCGA
>WNGS01151849.1:0-10963 GCA_020271785.1 Procambarus virginalis
AAAAATGTTATTCAACACAAAGCATATATACTGTAGTGTAAACCAATAAGTGAAGCCACGAACATGAAAATCACCAACTTGATTA
The DNA here is from genome assembly GCA_020271785.1 of Procambarus virginalis. Lineage (NCBI taxonomy): Eukaryota > Metazoa > Arthropoda > Malacostraca > Decapoda > Cambaridae > Procambarus > Procambarus virginalis. Next base: position 86 of record WNGS01151849.1, read on the forward strand.
TTCGAACACACTCGTCCCTATACCACGAGTCACCAAATTGCACCTTTAGTGCTGAAACAAGCAATGATCACACCACCAGTCTACTGTGTACACCTCAAATAATCTGTCTTTTTCCGTGCAAATGTATCAGTCTATAAGCAGCGATGGGTCACAATAACGTGGCTAAAGTATGTTGACCAGACCACACACTAGAAGGTGAAGAGACGACGACGTTTCGGTCCGTCCTGGACCATTCTCAAGTCGATTGAGAATGGTCCAGGACGGACCGAAACGTCGTCGTCTCTTCACTTTCTAGTGTGTGTCTGGTCAACATATCAGTCTATAAGAACTTTTTTTGCACAGGTGGAGTTGCATTTTTTGATGATAGCTGCTCTATAAGGGTTAACAACCTAATCAACTGAAGCCACATAAGTAACTCAAATATTCACGAACAAATCACCTCCCTTAGAGCAAAGCAGGAAGTTGCATTCACGAAACTTCTTTGCTTATATCTGCATGATTACTTAAAACATGCCTCTGTAGATTTCCTTTTTGAGAAGAGAAATAGGAACAATGAGCACAACCATATGGTTTTTCACCAGTATGTGTACGAATGTGAGCCTTTACAGTTTCTTTCTGGGCTGTGCGAAAAGGGCAATATGGACAAGAGAATGGTTTCTCTCCTGTGTGAGTACGAGCATGTTTCTTCAGATTAGTTGTGACATAAGTAGAGTAAGGACAGTAGGGACACTGATGTATCTTGTTTCTGAAGTTGAGCCCAGTCCAAACTCCAGAGACTCTGCTACAGCCAGTCTTCTGACCACCACTGAACGCCCCTACCTGTAGGGTACGGCCATCTTACTACAAGAAAATACTAATAATCCAGAAATATTCTTTATTGCAAATATAGTTAAGAGTGTGCCATGAACTGCATAATTAATAAAAATAAAACATTTTATTTTCATCAACCTAAATCATAACTTGTGTAAAGTTGCAGACTATCTTGCAAGACAACTAAATATGATTCGAGAAAGGATTTTTTTTATTATCAATGTTATAATAATGAAATGTATGATTTTATTCAATTTGCCTTTTTTTGCACTTTTATAAAAACAATCTTTACACTGTACTGTACTTGTTCAATAACGGATTTACATATACAATAAGTTTGATTTTATTAACCATAGAAAAAATATTTTAAAATTTTAAGTTAAATGAAGATTTTTAAACCAAAGTACCTAATTATGTATTCACATTTCAGTAAAAAAAAAAAAAAAAAATAACTGAATACTGTACACAGAGTACAAGGAAAGAAATTTAACATCTCTTCAGCTTCAGAGTGGAAAAAATCTAAGCTACAAGCTATTCCTTTACCTAAGAAAGTCTCCCCAAACAGTGGGTGCATACAGCAATGCAACCAAAGAAATTTGTCCTGCTCCTATTAAACCTTCCTGATGCAGCACCATTATTTTAGCCCCTGTCCCCACCAAGGATCAAAAGACAGAAAGAAAAAAATACTTGCATTTCAAATAAGAAAAGATTCTCTCCTGCTTGTGACATTTAAAAAAATATATGACTATTTTCAATTAGAAAATATGGTCCAAGTAACACAAAACTAGGCTATATATATTTAGAGTATATACTGTATTATACAGTATATATACTGCATACTGTATTCCCAAAACAAATACTGATTTACTCATGTAAAATAATTAATCAATTGTTAAATAATTACTTATGTAATGAATTTAGATAACTTTTATGGGTTATCATTAACCAATGCACTGCGCCCCCAACAAAACATAGGGTATGGCCGATAGCCAACAGAAGCGATGTTAGTATATCATAGGATTCAAACGTGTGCGCAATAGGTTGGGTACGAAATAGGTGCCCGAGGCAGCTATCTGGAAAATTATTCCCAGCATGCCCCAGGGCTGTGCGTTGGCTCAGTTCTGAGTGTGCGACTATTGATGGCGCACATGCCTCTGGCTCTCAATCCCCTGTCGAACAGTGTTGAAAGATCACACTGACGGTGAAATTCAAACCTTATTGTTGGAAGATGATTCGGGTAGTGATATTTATAAAGCAAAGCACGATAAAGACCTAACACAAGTGTCAGATGTAAGTGATACAGAATGGATGAGAACGATACGAGTGTATCCAGAGGGCGTGCACCAGGTGTCCTGCGGCCTCCCAGGCCATCGCCCTCACCATTATCATCACCAGCAGTGCCATCCTTAATTTTTAATAAAGTGATACTATAGATGAATCATTTTCTGGGTTCAGTGATGCATCTGTAATTTATTGCAGCTGGCTTATTACCTGCTTCACATATGACACGATGGAAGGACACCACTGTGACTGAATTGCATGTATTCACCTAGTTGTGCTTGCGGGGGGGTTGAGCTCTGCTCTTTCGGCCCGCCTCTTAACTGTTAAACGATTAACTTTTTTTTTCTCCCCCCACACACAGAAAGCAGCCTATAACAGCTGTAATTCCCAGGTACCTATTTACTGCTAGGTGAACAGGGGGAATCAGGGTGAAAGAAACTCTGCTCATTTATTTTTATGCCTCTGCCGGGGATCGAACCCAGAACCTTAGGACTACGAATACCGAGTGCTATCCACTCAGCCATCAGACCCGGTCCTGAATGAGTCTTTTTAACATGAAGAAAGCCTTTGTATATGAAAAGGCTCTGCCCAAGTTTGTAAAACAACAATTTGCTTAAATATATAGTATATACTATACATATTATATATTTAGGCGGTACCACCTCTGGTTGCATTTAGTATAGGTACCCTCCACCTCGAAGAAAACGATATGCAGCATCTCGGGAAGCCTTGTGGAACACCCGCGTACACGCACACACACACACATTGTTTTCTCTTGCCACTCCTCTATATTTTTATATTTTGTCATTTTATTTTATTTAAAATTTAATTTCACAATAAGGGTTACAACATTAGTTACATGCAAGATACAAGGTTAACTTGTCACAGGTTGTTGTGTTCCTCCAGCTCCTCAGATGGCGGGCAGACACCATGGATGCCGTGGGTATTTCCTCTCTGGATTGCCACACTAAGCACTGAAAGAGGAAACTGGTGGCTCTAGGGGTCTCTAGTTGTTCCAATTAGCTTAGAACCCAACTCCTTCAAAAAACTAACAATGCTTTTACTCCACTTTTAGAGTACTGTATGTATGTATATATATATATATAATATATATATATATATTATATATATATATATATATATATATATATATATATAATATATATATATATATATATATATAGTATATTTTGGTAGCAGTCTTTCCTGTAGACATATGTTATTAAATATGACCGAAAAAGTAAGATTAATAATTCTAACACGAATTTTCTCAATTTTCCTTATGTTTGTTTTTACTGATGACGGTAAATTAAAAATCAATTCTCCAAAATTCATTCTTTATTTCTTAGTCTGACGCGACACTTGAGCGCGTTTCGTAAAACTTATTACATTTTCAAAGACTTTAGTTACACACACACAGAACAACTATAACTGAACAGAGTTTAAATACCTGCATTTGGGTGAGGTGACATGTTACAATGGTTTGGGGTGAGGTGAGAACAAACACAGAACACGAAACAATGGGTATAAGGGAAGAATAGATCTGTAACTGCAGAAGGCCTATTGGCCCGTATTTCTTGATGTTTCTATATTGGAGCGGAGTCTTGAAGTGGGTAGAATATAGTAGTGCGTTAATTGGCTGTTGATTGCTGGTGTTGACTTCTTGATGTGTAGTGCCTCGCAGATGTCAAGCCGCCTGTTGTCGCTGTATCTATCAATGATTTCTGTGTTGTTTGTTAAGATTTCTCTGGTGATGGTTTGGTTGTGGGAAGAGATTATATGTTCCTTGATAGAGCCCTGTTGCTTATGCATCGTTAATCGCCTGGAAAGAGATGTTGTTGTCTTGCCTATATATTGAGTTCTTTGGGGCTTACAGTCCCCAAGTGGGCATTTGAAGGCATAGACGACATTGGTCTCTTTCAAAGCGTTCTGCTTTGTGTCTGGAGAGTTTCTCATGAGTAGGTTGGCAGTTTTCTTGGTTTTATAGTAAATCGTCAATTGTATCTTCTGATTTTTGTCTGTAGGGATAACGTTTCTATTAACAATATCTTTCAGGACCCTTTCCTCCGTTTTATGAGCTGTGGAGAAGAAGTTCCTGTAAAATAGTCTAATAGGGGGTATAGGTGTTGTGTTAGTTGTATCTTCAGAGGTTGCATGGCGTTTCACTTTCCTTCTTATGATGTCTTCAATGAAACCATTGGAGAAGCCGTTGTTGACTAGGACCTGCCTTACTCTACAGAGTTCTTCGTCGACTTGCTTCCATTCTGAGCTGTGGCTGAGAGCACGGTCGACATAAGCGTTAACAACACTCCTCTTGTACCTATCTGGGCAGTCACTGTTGGCATTTAGGCACATTCCTATGTTTGTTTCCTTAGTGTAGACTGTAGTGTGGAAACCTCCGCTCCTTTCCATGACTGTTACATCTAGAAAGGGCAGCTTCCCATCCTTCTCCATCTCGTAAGTGAAACGTAACACAGAATTCTGCTCAAACGCTTCTTTCAGCTAAAGAAGCGTTTGAGCAGAATTCTGTGTTACGTTTCACTTACGAGATGGAGAAGGATGGGAAGCTGCCCTTTCTAGATGTAACAGTCATGGAAAGGAGCGGAGGTTTCCACACTACAGTCTACACTAAGGAAACAAACATAGGAATGTGCCTAAATGCCAACAGTGACTGCCCAGATAGGTACAAGAGGAGTGTTGTTAACGCTTATGTCGACCGTGCTCTCAGCCACAGCTCAGAATGGAAGCAAGTCGACGAAGAACTCTGTAGAGTAAGGCAGGTCCTAGTCAACAACGGCTTCTCCAATGGTTTCATTGAAGACATCATAAGAAGGAAAGTGAAACGCCATGCAACCTCTGAAGATACAACTAACACAACACCTATACCCCCTATTAGACTATTTTACAGGAACTTCTTCTCCACAGCTCATAAAACGGAGGAAAGGGTCCTGAAAGATATTGTTAATAGAAACGTTATCCCTACAGACAAAAATCAGAAGATACAATTGACGATTTACTATAAAACCAAGAAAACTGCCAACCTACTCATGAGAAACTCTCCAGACACAAAGCAGAACGCTTTGAAAGAGACCAATGTCGTCTATGCCTTCAAATGCCCACTTGGGGACTGTAAGCCCCAAAGAACTCAATATATAGGCAAGACAACAACATCTCTTTCCAGGCGATTAACGATGCATAAGCAACAGGGCTCTATCAAGGAACATATAATCTCTTCCCACAACCAAACCATCACCAGAGAAATCTTAACAAACAACACAGAAATCATTGATAGATACAGCGACAACAGGCGGCTTGACATCTGCGAGGCACTACACATCAAGAAGTCAACACCAGCAATCAACAGCCAATTAACGCACTACTATATTCTACCCACTTCAAGACTCCGCTCCAATATAGAAACATCAAGAAATACGGGCCAATAGGCCTTCTGCAGTTACAGATCTATTCTTCCCTTATACCCATTGTTTCGTGTTCTGTGTTTGTTCTCACCTCACCCCAAACCATTGTAACATGTCACCTCACCCAAATGCAGGTATTTAAACTCTGTTCAGTTATAGTTGTTCTGTGTGTGTGTAACTAAAGTCTTTGAAAATGTAATAAGTTTTACGAAACGCGCTCAAGTGTCGCGTCAGACTAAGAAATAAAGAATGAATTTTGGAGAATTGATTTTTAATTTACCGTCATCAGTAAAAACAAACATAAGGAAAATTGAGAAAATTCGTGTTAGAATTATTAATCTTACTTTTTCGGTCATATTTAATAACATATATATATATATATATATATATATATATATATATATATATATATATATATATATATATATATATATATATATATATATACTGTAACCCCGCGATTATCCGGGATTCGAACATCCGAAAAACGCCTTTATACGGCCAAAATCGCAATCGGATAAAGTTATCACAATATCCGGCCAAAATAGCCACAGGAACCGGATTAACGAGAGTTTGGACGGATAAAATTTTGGGGCCCGGTTAATGTCCTGCCGAAATTACACTATCCGGTCAGTTGCCCGGATGATCGAGTCTTTTTCCGTATATGAAAACATGAGGCGGACCATACGGTATTAATCCCGTCTGCCCGTGACTCGAGGCGCATGGTGTAGGAGGGGGTGGGGTGGGTGGGTGGTGTCGGGAGGGTGGGAGAAGAGCGTCGGGAGGGACCACCTGGGTACAGGAATTACCATTATTTTAGAACAATAATCATAGCCAAAAACAAATGAAATAAGTACTAGTAATTATGTAATAACAAATAAATAAGTTTTCTAAAAGCAATGTGCACAGGCTGAAGTTTCCTTAAAAAATATTCTCCTGGCAGCCTACGTAAGGTGCTGTAGCTGCCCCACGCCAAGTGGACCCGTCCAACACTGGTCAACCCATGTGTGTGTCCGTCCCTCGTGTTATACACAGTGCTGCGCCATTAGTGAAATATTTTTTTAAATAACTTTTTTATTTTCATAGTAACTTTGAACATTTTTGGCCAAGACTATGTCTGGTAGCAGCATCAATCGTTCTGTAGGTGTTAAGAGGAAGAAAGTTGTCCTAACAATTAAAGACAAGTTACTGTTATACACGTCAACGAGTGAGGCGTCACAGTGCTGCGCCATTAGTGAAATATCTTTTTTATTTTCATAGTAACTTTAAACATTTTGGCCAAGACTATGTCTGGTAGCAGCATCAATCGTTCTGGAGGTGTTAAGAGGAAGAAGGCTGTCCTGGCAATTAAAGACAAGTTACGTGTTGTTCAACCAGTGAGGCGTCACAGGCAGCCAAATGCCTTCAACAAGTGAGGCGCCACAGGCAAGCCAAGCGCCTTCAACAAGTGAGGCGCCACAGGGCTAGCCAAGCGCCTTCAACAAGTGAAGCGCCACAGGGCTAGCCAAGCGCCTTCAACAAGTGAGGCGCCACAGGGCTAGCCAAGCGCCTTCAACAAGTGAGGGTATGCAAGCGCCTTTAACAAGTGAGGCCTCACAGGCAAGCCAAGCACCTTCAACCAGTGAGGCTTCAGCAGCTGGCAGTCAAAACTAACTTTGCTTAATGAACTGTACAGTAATTTTAAGTGTTAATTTTAGTGTTGTGTTAGTATAGGTTACGTAAATTGTTAACAATTCCTAACTTCAAGATGTGTGGCATCAATCAAGAAGACGAACACCAACAAGGTAAGTTGAGGTTTCTAGTTGAATATCTAATAATTATATGTGGCAAGGCAATTCAAATTTTGTTGTTTGTAGTATAAAAATTGTTGGAAATGGTCACTTTTGGACTCGTAGGTGAAAAAGTACCATTATCCGAAAAACGTGATAATCCGGTTGGGGGTCCTTCCCATATAGTCCGGATGATCGAGTGGAGACAGTATATACACACAGAGTAGAACCTCGAGTGACAAGCGCCTCAATTGCCAACAATTCGTCTCGTTTGGTGAGCGCTCGTTTGAATAACGACACCACCACATGGTGGGGTTGCGCTTCTTCTCGCATTCTCGGACGCCTCCGACGATGCAAGTAAATTACCTTTTTTTGTTTAAAGATGCTAATGATGCTGGGATGTAAAGGGGTGACTGCTGTGATGTGGCAAAGCTGATGTTGCAAAGTTCAACAGGCTGTTGTATGGAGCGGCCCGCAAGCCCACATAGCCACCACAGCCCAGTTGGTCTGGCACTTCTTGACGAAAACTACCTAGTTTAATCTTGATGTCCACAGTTGTTCTGACACTATTTCTTTTACTTGCTAGGAGGATGTTGAACAACCGTGGACGATGTTTATACAGCACAGAGTTCTCTGTGTCTATGGCACCTCTGCTCTTCACTGGTTCTATTCTGCATTTTCTTCTATGTCGTTTACTCCAATATGTTCTTATTTTACTGTGTAGATTTGGGACCTGGCCCTCCAGCATATTCTACGCGTATATTATTTGATATTTCTCTCGTCTCCTTTCTAGTGGGTACATTTGGAGAGCTTTGAGATGATCCCAATAATTTGTGCTTTATTGCATCTGTGTCCACACATACACCAGTAAGATCATAATGAGGCTGATGTATGATATGCTCAAACTACATAGTGATATCTTGGCTGATTAGCCTCATATCACGAATATTGTAATTATTAGTGAAGCTTTTGTGACAGTAGATTATTGTTAATTTGTGTATTGACAATGTATGTCATACTTAACCTAATCGAATATATTTCTGTATCAAAGTTGTATGGAATGTATTTGTGGATATACATTAGGCTACTGCTATACACATTTGACACCTAATGTCATGCTAGCTTGAAAAACATCCTAGTATGCGTATTATATGTAATGCTACATAAATGCGGTATAGGTAACATTATGTGGACCATGATGGAGAATGTATACATATAGGTTTCATATGTATTACTCACCTATATACTGTGTACAGTAATTTCCATTTCAGAGTTGTTCCTTGCATTGTCCTCTGGTCGTGACATTAAATGAAATTATGGCACTGTGAAATGTATTCCACTTTCTCGAGATCTTGAGGTTATCTTGAGATGATTTCAGGTCCCCGCGGCCCGGTCCTCGACCAGGCCTCCACCTCCAGGAAGCAGCCCGTGACAGCTGACTAACACCCAGGTACCTATTTTACTGCTAGGTAACAGGGGCATAGGGTGAAAGAAACTGCCCATTGTTTCTCACCGGCACCCGGGATCGAACCCGGGACCACAGGATCACGAGTCCAGTGTGCTGTCCGACCGGTCGACCTAAACAAGCTTTTGATACACATGTATATATCTACTTTATTTTGCATTCTTATATACATATGTATTAATGGTTGGCCGATGTCTTGAATCCTCCCTAAACCCCCTTCCCCACCTACTCACGCCAGTGTTACCATGTCTTACCAATACGAATTCTTTGTGTACATATATTTATATCATGATAAATTCTTTAATGTACTGAATTCTTATTATGTATTATTATGTACGGTTGTGTATTATAATCTTTACTGTGTTGTATAGTAAATTATAAGTTCATGATTGAGTTATGTCTGTAAATGAGCTTGAGAGATTTGAAAGAGGGAGTCAATTGACTCATGGAGTTGGATACAAGGTTGCCTCCCGGCCAGCTTGGCTCAAGGTGCCACTATTCTCTGACCATCCCAAGCAAGCGCCTCTGTGGCGTCTCGGTCCGATATTTGCGACCTTATTTGTGAACTGTGACTGCTGGATTAATTGTCATGGAACAGTATTACCATGGATCATTTCTACTGTTGTTCATCATGTATACCAGGTAGTAGAGGTTTTTATGTCTTTGTCAGATGATATTCTGAGGAACTTGAGTAATGCCAGTGTGCTGTATGTGATATTGTTTCCTCATACCTCATGTGTTACTAGTTGGTATACTACCACCCTGTATTGGTATTAGCAGCATATAGGCACTAGTGTTCCATTGCACCAGGATATACTCTGGAAACACAAACCGAAACTGTCTCTATTTTCCGTTTGTTACAACTTATAATAAAGTTGTTACAACTTGGCTTAACGTGTTAATGACGTATAAGAACGTTGTTACAATTTGCTATATTGGGTGTTATAACTGGTTAGGTGTTAAAATTCATTCGAACGTTGTACCAACGTCGTAGTTTCGGTGTGTGTTTGGCGGGTAGCCTGGTGTCAAACAGCATTGACTGATGCAGTTTCCAGACCTGTTGTTGATGATCATGCCCAGTTGTCGAGAAGCTGGATAAGTAATTGTGTGTGGATTAGTAGCTGGTTATTCTTTTAATGTTAGGTTTATTTATATTAATGCCAGTAAACTAGAATATTTTTTGTTAGCCTTTCATTCTCCTAAAACATTGATTGATATTTGGCCAGGCTGTGTGTTCCAATGATGCTGAAGGTTACTCCCTCTCATAACTATAAAGTGAGGGTCTTGTCCGTGTCTCTTAACAGTGAAATGGGGGCACTGTCCATGATTCATAACAGCATCTATGCATGCTGTGTATGTTCTCTGTATTCCCTCTATTTCAGCAATCTCTCATGCTCTGAAGGGGAAAGCAAGAACTGAACAGTACTCAAGAAGGGACAGCACAAGTAATTTGAATACTCTAGTACAACCATTGTGATGGGATCCCTGAATTTGAATCCCTGGATTTGCTATATGTCTGACCTATGCTTGAAACAATCAAGAACATAAGAATGACGGTAACTGCAGAAGGCCTATTGGCCCACAGGAGGCAGCTCATATTTATATCCACCCAACCACATTCATATATATATGTCTAACATACACATGAAACAATCATGGGATCCTACTTCTAATTATGTTACACAGTAATTGTTTTCACAAATCAGCAACCCTGTTATCGTGCCAGTATTTACCCAGGTCTTTCTTAAATCTAAACTTAGCCAATTTATGCCATTGTTTTGTGTTCTATTTCGTGTTGATATTTTTAATACCCTATTATTATCCCCTTTGTTATGCAAATTCATTGTACATGATAGAGGTGTACAACTTTGTACACCTCCATCATGTCACCCAAATACTTCGCCTTTCTACGGAATGTAAATTAAGCTTTATCATTTATTCTTTATATGACAGGGGTTTCTAATTTGCAGGTTTAACTGTCATCCTACACTGGATGTGTTCTACTGAATTTATATCCATTCTATAGTATGGCGACCAAAACTGAACTGCATAATCTAAATGGGGCCTAACAAGAGCATGATATAGCTAAAAAATAACGCCAGGTGTTTTATTACTTACACTTTAAGAAATATAT
>WNGS01151857.1:0-10044 GCA_020271785.1 Procambarus virginalis
CTGAGACGGTGTTCCCCTCGCGCTTCCATGCACCTGCAAACCTGCCCAAACTCGCCTTCCGATCAGCAGCAGGCGTTTTATCCATCATCATCCTCGAAAGGCTTCGATGATGCCCTCTCCAGATACGACGCCAGATATTAACGCGGGTATGTCAGCCATGCACTTTCTTCAGTTCGGAGAGCCACGTTCTTTCACTCGTGCCCATGGAGGTGCCTTTCTCTGGCCTTCGCAGCGTGGCGGCCACAAATGACAGTAAGAGTGTTCGGGTGATGTCTGGCACACCGTCTGCCAAGAAGTAGTGCTCCATTACCGATCAGGTCTACCCACTCGGGCGAGGAGCTGGGCATACATGGCGGGCGGGAGTCTGCTTCGGTGTCTGGCTCAAGACGACGGATGATCCTCCCGGCTGGCGCCCATAGGAGCGCTGTGCTGGCGGGAGAGCTTTGGGGCGTTCTATGTCTTGGGCTGGCTACGACTGAAAAGGACGAATTCGCACGAAATCGTCTTCCTCTGTCGGCGGGGGAGTTTTCGTTCTTTTCGTGCTTTTACGTTCATGGTGTGGCTTTGATCGCGGTGAGCTATGGTAGCCTTGTCGCCTGGCGGAGTTCTTCGGTGATGTCGTTCATTGGAAAAGGGCAGTAAGGGACATGGCTGATAGCTGAGTGAATCTGAGACGATGGGGCCGAGGGGTCTTTGGCACTCGGGCGGCGGCTTGATGGCATTCACGAATGCTCCCGCGTTCTCCATGTCGCGTAACCAAGTAGAGGCGGCTTCGAGTCCGGCTTCGTCGGCGTCTGGCACGATGCGCACGCGGCGGCCCTTCAATCTGGCGAGCAAGCCCGGTGCTCGATGAAAGCGGGAGCTGGCGCTGGTGGCGGCGATGGCCGTCCATCCCTGAACGTCGGCTAAGGCGATACAGCCGAGAGCTTCCAGCAGTCCAATGCAGCCCTCCACTAGCAGCACGTTGGAGGCTTCATCCAGCAGGCCAGCGCCAATGAAGGCACCGACGGCACCGGACAGATTCTTAGCCTTGCTGACTCCATCTCGAATCGGCAGCGGCAGCCCATCCAATCGGCGAGCCTGGGCAAAAGTTCCCTCGGTGAGGACGAAGCACGCGGCGCGCTCGTAAATGGCTACCCTGAGCAAGTCTGCGTCGGCAGCGATGCGGAGGGCACTCCCTGGCAGGTGGCGGAGGTGTGAGATGGTTTCGATCTCGGCGAGCGTGGGCGCTCTGAATGTCGGCCATGACTCGCGCTGCCTTGCTTTCTTTTCGTCATCCATGCCGAAACCTGAGGCGCAAGGTATCCAGAAGGGTTCCTCGTCGTTCAGGAGATAGCCAAGCGGGCGCGTGGATGTGGCGGCGCTTCTCAACTTGTGGCGTATATCGGCCTCACTCCATCGCGGCTGACAGTGGTTTGATTCCACGCCATCATGAGCGGCAGTGCATCCGCCTCGGGCATGGCGAATCCGCGAGTGAGGACTGCGGCGGCGTTGAATGTGGCAGCATGACCACCACTGCCAGCGATGGCGGGCGGCAGTCGCTCCAGATAGGCGGCGGCGCGTTCTGAAATTGAGTGCATGGGCGCAAGGATTGGTTGCGCCGAGGATGGATTCGCCTACTCTCCGCATAGTACATGCAGGGCCGGGCGGGCGAAAGTTCCCCGGCTTTGTTATCCTGGGCATCGCGCTCGATGCGCTCGACTTCACTCATGGCGATGCGGACGCCACGGGAGCCAAATTTGGTAATCTTCATTTTGCCATCTCGGCGGAGTCGCCAGAGGAACATGGCGGAGACTTTCCACCGCTGGCGGAGTTCGGATGGCGTGAGGAATGCAGTGGCGGGGGCGTGTGGGGTAGCTTTGGTTTTCATGGGTGATGCTGTGATCACCGCCAGGTTCTCATAAACCGTTACCGTGCATGGTCGCACGACTGAGATTGAATTTGCGTGCAAAGCACCCTTGGAAGGAGCCACGTTGCGTGCATTTCCATAAAGCCCTCCCACCGTTATCGTGCAAATGAAGGGTTGCTGCGGCTCAGTTCCGTGCATCGAATCCATGCACAAGGGCGCAAATACTTTTTTCAGGGCATCACTTTTTTGAACCTGCCATCACTACCATGATTGGTGGTGGTGTATTGCCCTGCGCTCTCGCCTTTTCTCGATCTCTTCGCCTTCCTTGTCGCTACCCCCATTCGAGGCAAATGAGGCAAAAGTGCCCTTGCCCAAATCCAGAATCCTAGCTCTGACTCCACTGCCCCGAGATGTACAGAGCACGAGAGTTCTGGCGAAGGACATTTTTTCAGTATAGCAGCCTTCTTCGAAGCCAACTCTTTCGTACTAGGGCTTCGGTTTAAAATGGCCCGCCAGCAAGCGAGTGATTGAGCTGGATAGCTGGATGGCGGCTGAATAGTATCTGCACCATGAAAGTTTTTGACTATCGCTATGGCCGCTTTTGCTGCCTCGGGATGAGTTTGCGCAGTTTGCACTACTGTCGCTGATCCTAACCTAGAAAACTCTTCCTGATTCAGCGTTTCTGATGCGGAATCTTCAACAAAAACTGTGTCAGGGAAATGCCTGACTGGTCGCTTTTCATTTTGCCCCTCATGGCAGCAGCGCGAAGCAGTTTCACAGCTCCTTCCAGGTCTGGCTCTGCTTTTTGGTGGAGAGTAGCGAGCGCAATAGCGATGCTTGCCAGTTCGTAGGGCGAGGCGAGAGGCGGTCTTTCGCTGGAAGGCGTCTTGGCGGCGGCTTGCTTGCTTTTGGTATTCATAATGCGGCCTTATTGATTGGTTGGCCTTTCGGTTCCTTGGCGTTTTGAAATTCCACCTCGATGATGTTGTTGGCGTTGGTGCCAGAAGCACCCCCAGCCCTGCCGTGATGCGCTTCTTTTGTCTGCGTAATAGGCGGCAGTGGTGGAAATCTGCGCGTGCCTTAAAACGGTCTGGGCTGCATAGATGCCCTGCGTGCTGGCAAGGATGGCCCCCAGCTCTTTGCGCAGTTCGTGAACGGGCTTCTGTGCGGTGATGCCCTGGGCGCGAAGCCATGAGTAAAGGGCGGTGAAGTGTTCTTCACAGCGATAATAGATGCGCTTGGCCTCGGGCCTTGGCTGGTGCCTCGACTCAACTACAAAAGGGCCGGTGCTGCTCCTCCGCCAGTTCCGAAGCAGCGGGATGATTTCAGCATCAAGATCAACGTCGGCGTTTCTGTCTTCGGTCTTGGCTTGAAAATGCTCTGTGCGCTCGATGTGAATGACGCTCTTCTGAAAATCAATCTGGCTCCAGGTTAGCAAGTCGATCTCCTTTTTGCTCAAACCCAAGAGAAGAGCAAAAGTGAAGATTTTCAGCGGTTCTCCGCTGAGTTCCTGCCTCGCCTTCTCGATCAATGATCTCGCATCAATTTTGCTCTGGTAGGCGGTGTTGGCTTTCTTGGGTAGTTCGATGCTCGAAAAGGGAAGCGGGTCGGGAAGAACGAGGTCTGGCGGGGCGAAGCGACGGGCTTTTTTGGAGAACATGCTGCGTGCGCTGCGCAGTCTGCTGGCTGCGGTGTTGCTGGCTCGCTGCCTTGCATCGGGGGCGCTGCCTGCGCGGTTGATGTATTCCAGCTTCCAGCCCTGAATGGCTGCTGGCGTGAGCATCGTGAGGGGCAGGGCATCCACCTTGGCGGCCCAAGCCGCATGGCCTCCGCTCTGAACATTGAAGCGAGACAGGAAGATGATGCGCCGCTTTCGATCTCTCCTCGGCTGGCCGTTTTCGTCCAAAGCTGGCTGGTTCCCAATACCGGCCATGTCTGCGGCGATTTGCCGAAGTGAGTTCGCGTAGTTGGTGAACGTGCTTTGCCGGTAGTCTGTGCTGGCTCTCACGGCCTGAATCCATTCGCCAATCGTGGCAGCCCTTGCTGGCTTGGGGGCGGCTTGCGGCTTGAACTGCGCCAGGGTAGAGTCCCAGCCCTGGGCAGTCAGTGAAAGGTAGATGTTACGGGCCTTCTCGGCGGCCGCCTCCGCGTTGGCAGTTTCGAGCGGGAAACGATGGCGGTGGCCGCGATAGGCAATCTGGATGCCAAAGAGGGTGCTCCCCGCTGGCTTCTTTACCTTCTTGAGCCAGAAGGCGGTTGCGGTTTTGGGGGCTCCCTTTGTCAGCCTGTGCATTTTCTGTGCACTTTTTTGGTTCTGAAATGGGGTTTCAGGTTTTGCCTTGTTATCATCCAATGCGTCTGCATCCCTTGTAATTGCTTGGTTTGGCGCTCTCATGCCCTAACATGACATAACGCGGAATAACAGGCAAGGGTAGAACTAAGGATCTTGTGCCGAAAGGCTTAAGGGTTCGAGTCCCTTCCCGAGCACCACTTCATCTGAAGTGTCATTTGAAAAGGCTTTGAGAGCCTCTGCAAAAGGGCGCGCAGCACACTTCAATGCTCTTTGACTGCAAGAGCATGTCTCGCGCGTATGTTCGTCCTGATCATGCGTCTGCTTTCTGTCCTGCTGCTCACTTCCTCCCTCACACTCTCCGCTCAGACGGAGGCTGATTTCCTTCAAAACATCCGCCAACTGACCTTTGAAGGTCGTCGAGCAGGTGAGGGCTACTTCAGTGCAGATGGTTCGAAGATGGTCTTTCAGTCGGAGCGTGAGCCAGGGAACCCTTTTTATCAGATCTACCTCATGGATCTGGAGACAGGGGATCAAGAGCGCATCTCCCCAGGCATGGGCAAGACGACCTGTGCGTGGATTCATCCTGACGGGAAGCGCATCCTCTTTGCCAGTACCCACACCGACCCCAAGTCCAAGGACCTCCAAGCGGCTGAATACAAAGATCGTGAGACGAGCCGCGTGCGAAAATACTCCTGGGACTACGATGAGAACTACGAGATCTGGGAGTACAGCCTGGCCGACAACTCGCTGAAGAATCTCACGAATGCCCGTGGTTACGATGCGGAGGGCGGATGGTCGCAGGATGGCACAAAAATGGTCTTTGCCAGCAATCGCCGCGCTTATGAAAAGGAGCTGTCCAAGGAGGACCAAGAGCGCCTGAAGATCGACAAGCAGTACTTCATGGATCTCTACATCGCGGATGCGGATGGATCGAATGTGAAGCAGCTCACGGATGTGCCGGGTTACGATGGTGGTCCGTTTTTCAGCGCGGATGGCAGCCGCATCTGCTGGCGTCGGTTCACGCCGAAAGGCGATGTGGCGGAGGTTTGGAGCATGAAGACCGACGGCAGTGATGCTCGTCAGCTCACAAACTTGGGGCCATGAGCTGGGCACCTTATTTCCATCCCAGTGTGAGTATCCTGATTTTCACGACGAACCTAAATTGGCTTCGCGACTTCGAGCTCTCTACATCAGTCGATGCCAAAGGTGAAAAGGGCCAACCCGTGCGGTGTTCACCACCACGGATGGTTTTGATGGCCTGCCCGTCTTCACAGCCAGACTGGCAAAAAGACTCTCCTGGACCAGCGGACGCACCGCGAACACGCAGAGCCAGATTTTCAGGGCGGACTGGAGTCATGAAAGGCCGCGCTGGAAAGGCCCTGGATCTTCAGCCAAGCTCACTGGCGCTGCCAGGTGCCCGCTCTGCCCTCCAGCGTCGGCAGAGGCTGGAATCCCGCAGACATGCGCGCGCATGTCGAGATCCTCGCCAAGCGACGCTTTTGAGGGCCGCCCTCACCGGCCACGAACGGGGAAAAACTCGCCACCCAGTATGTGGCGGATGTTTCAAAGGCATCGGCCATGCAAGAGTATGGCGATGAAGGCTGGTTCGAAGCCCTTTGAGTTCACGGCGGGAGTGGCACTGGGTGAAAAGAAAAGACTGCGACTCGATGCAACCTCCTTCAAAGCCGAACATCGACTGGCGCTCCTCTGTCCTTTCTCCCACTGCGGAGACCTCCCATCCCACCCCGCCCTCCATCGTCTTCGCTGGCTACAGGCGCAATCGGAGACACCGGACGAGGCCACGGGCAATGATGGCAAGAAGATGGAGGACCTACAGCAGCTACGACGCATCTCGACGTTGAAGGACAAATGGGTGCTCGTGCTGCGCTACCTGCCAGAGGGCATCAAGCAAAGGAGCGGCGTGATGATCCACCGCGTTATGCCAGCTTGTCGGCAACAAAGGCACTCGGGGCACGACAAAAGGGGCAAAAGGTCTCATCATCGCCAGCGGCCCGACAGCAGGTCGTGGAGCAGCTCGTGCCGATGAGCTTTGATGCCTCGCTCGCCACCTCCGGCATTGCGGCGATCAGCATCACGGATGCGCTCGCGGATCGTCTTTTGAAGCCAGCGGGCAAGACGTTGAAGGAAACTTCCAAGACCAAGCTCGGGGAATTTTACCGTCGATCCTCATGGGCGGCATCGAGTGTGGCAAACTTATGCTGACGGGCCACCATCGACATCCGCCAGAGAAAGAAGATGGGGCGCAAACGCTGCTCGGCGTGCTGCCAGCGAAGGGAACAAGCCCGACCCGCCCCCCCCCCAGTGGCCCGCCTTCATCGTGTGCCGCACATCTGACCACCTGGGAAACAAAGGGGTGGCAACTTCACGCGCGAAAGGCGATGACCTGAACAAGATCCACCACGGCGCAGATGACATGCCAGTGGTGTCCAGCGGGCGCATGATCGAGATTGCTCAAGTATCCTCACAGATCTGAAAAAGCAGGGGAAGATAAAGCTCACAACGCGATGTTCATCTTCGCTTGCCTGGAGTGGCGAAGGAAGAGAACTGGGGCCTGCTTGTGCAGCAATCACTTCGTCGAGTCCCTGGCCAAAATGGTTTCGCGGTGATCCCCAGCCGGGCAAGCTGACCGGCATGTGTCGCCGGCCCTGTTTGGAACATGGGACATGATCGGCCGGTTTCAAAAACGCTCGTGCTTCAGGGCGTGGGCTCCAGCTCCTGGTGGGTCGAAAGGAGATCGAGAAAGCGCAAAAGCACCCATCGGCTTGCCCATCACCACGCAGAATGATGCGCACCTGCCCACCGACCAGCACCACCTTCTTACCTGCGCGGCAATTTCCCACGCTGAACGCCTTCACCCGGCAGTCCATGCGGACTACCTACATGCCCAGGCGATCACCGCTAGGAGAAAGATCGACTACGAGAAAGCGGCAAAGATCGCGAAGCTCATGGGGCCTCATCGCACGCACAGCGTGGCCACGGCAGACACCAATCCCGACTACGTAGCCATGGTAGGCTCCGAAAAACCAAGGCACCCGCGGCCGGTCTGGCCGCGCCTACCTGCGGCAACCATCCCCCGACTATGCGCAGGGAGGATTACCAAGGGTGCGTGAAGCTCAGCTGCGTCCTCCCCCATCGGCCCGGGCGGGAAGTTGCCGGGTGGTGAAGGGCGGTGGTGGTGACATTCATCATCAAGCTGGGGCTGTGGCAAGGGCAAGGAAGTGCTGAACATCTATGACGACACCAGTCTGATGGGAGAGCTAAAATCGGGCACTGAGACCCACCATCCACCGTGCAGCCGAGAGGGGCAAAAGCGTGACGCTCAAAATCAAAACACGGGTCTAGGCGTGCGGCTGTGAGTGGACCGCAAGGTTGTGCTTCAGAGACCTTGCCCATCATGCGTTTTGTCTGTCCTCGCAGCGGCTCCTTGTTTCCTACCCCACACTGCTCGGCGCTCAGCTTCGGTGCCTGCCGCCGCATCGCGAGCGCTGCGGGCACCTGGACTTCGCCACCGTGCATAAACATCAACTGGGCCCTCGCAGGAGGGGCCTGCCCCGTGCCGCAGCAGCAGGCAGAGATGCTGAAGCCGCCTCATCGCCAAAGCCCCACGATCAGGGTTTGAAACTGCATCATCTTCCAGGTCCGGTCCGCTTGTGAGGGCCATGTAATGAGGTCTCAGATCGAGCCCTGGTCCTGCTACCTTCACGTGGTTGATGAGCTTACAAGCCATCCCCCAAGTGGGACCCGCTGGCTTTTGCCGTCGGAAGAGGAGGAAGCGCACAAGCACGGCATCGAGCTGCACGCTGGTTCAATCCCTTACACAGTGCGCAGTGCGGGACGACGCTTCGCGCCGAGCGCGAATCAGGATGTGCGGCCGTCAGCATCCCGAGTGGCACTGTGAGTATGGGACCGTGGACTGGTGGCTGATCCGGGCCCTGCCAGAGGGTGACGTCAGCGCGTGCTGGACGTGATCCTGGATGTCACCCCCCGCCGGCTACGACGTGGGATGTGCATCCACATCGGACGACTACTTTACCCCTATCCCAGTGAAGTGAATGGAGCAGATGGCAAAACCCGTGCCGTTTCATGAGGAGGAATGCCTTTCGCACGCCTACAAAAACAGCGGGCGCACACTGGAACTCACCGCTTGCGGCGCGGCAGAATTAGATGACACAGTGCGACGCCATTTATGAAGGCATCAAAGCAACAACGCACCGTGAATTTGGATCAGCCTTAGGACTTGGAGTCACGATAATCCGACCGTCACCAGGCGGCGGCTTGGACCCTTTATGAGCCATGGCGCAGACAGCCGCGGTTGGCTGCAAAAAAGGATAGGGTCTCGATATACCTCACGCCCCGCAGCAGCTCTAATGGACCATCATCGGCCCAGCTCGGCTTCGGCCACCTTACTTCGATGGTGGCTCCAGCAAAACACCCCAAGGCCGCCACATCGGGCCCGGAATGATTGAACACAGAAGATCGGCGACGACAGTCGTGCGGCTAGATTTTAGCCCAGATCAGCATTCACTCGCCTCCCGACAACTCCATTATGCCGCCAGGGCCACTTCCATTGGAATTCGGCAGCGCTGGGACAAGGACCTGGGAAAGTCGGCACCCTGGCAAAAGAAGCGCGCTTACACCTTACACACACGCCTCCCGCCAGCCCTGGCCTCAGTCAGGACCAGCCTGCCCGCACCGCAGGTCGAGCGTGTGGGCCGAGGGGGCAACAAAGCTGCGCTGGTTATTTCACAGACCTGCGATGGGATAGCGCCTGCCGCTGGTGGGTCGTTCAGGCCCTGATGAGGGGAAATGGCCGCCAACACCGAAGTCACCTTCCACCAACCAGCACGAGTGCGACTGGCCCGCCGAGCCGCCGCCGTCCGCCGTCCCGCGCCGCCGGTCCCCGCATGGGCGATACAGCGATGCTCTGTTGCTCTCTGGGAAGTGAATGCACAGACACTAACAAGCTCTCTCCGCTTAAGCTAACACTCTTGATGTGGATGAGATGAGGAGAGCATCGAGAAGAGCGGCAGTAGAGTCGTTAGAGGCTTCTTGCGGGAATGAAATCTCGACGACATGCTTTTCCAACGTTGGTGAAGCTGATTGTGAAAGTGCCAGCCCCAAAGAAATTATTCTGAGGCGCGTCTAGCCATGTTTAGACGCTTCCCAGGAAATATATGCGGACAGAAGGGATGATGCTTCGGGATGGCTGAAGCAGGAGGTTGGGGAGTACTTGCGGTGGGAAATCAAGTTTCCCGCGAGTGGTAGGCCGAGAACCCGCGTATCGAAAACGAAAGCCACGAGTTGCCCTAGCAAAAAGGAAGGGTGCCTCACCTGCAAACCACTCGGTATCGTTAAACACGCTGATGTAGCTAGGCAAAAACAGGTTGTAAAAGCTGGAGCAATGCGCGTCCCTGCAATGCAGTATGCATCGTCCGAGCCAAACTGATTCCAAAGTAGTTTGGTGGGCATACATTCATTGGGGCCTTCAGCACTGATAGGCTATGGAAACCTCCCCACAGAATTCATGAACTGTGCGGAACACACGAAAGCGAAGCTAGGGTCGGGCTTCGTGGTTGCGATCGGCCCACCCGCGTCAATCCGACGATCTCTCACTGATGTCCAAAGTGAGTCTTTGATGGATAAGGCTCCAGAAGGACAAAATTGCGTTACAGCAAGCGAACGCAGTTGGGGTAGTCAGGATCGTCGGGCAGAAGAATCTGAAACGTCCTTCGTTGTCACATGCAGTGACGCGTAAGGACAGAGTGGGGGCTAGTCAGATGACATGACGGGAAGAGTATGCAGGCTTGTTTGCTCGAAGCTCTATGGGGACCAGGACGCAATCCTATCACTCGAACGATCACCGTGGTCTGCTGGTATGCTT
>WNGS01151866.1:9710-22440 GCA_020271785.1 Procambarus virginalis
ACGCAGGTTCGAATCCTCGTCACGGTCCTTGTGGATTTGTTCATTTGATGCATTACGTTAGTGTGATGTCTGTGTGTGTTCTTAATAATATAATTTATGAGAATAGGAAGAGGGGGGTGGGGGGGTTTTATTTGGGGGGGGGGGGGGAATATATTGGATAGATAAATGGACACGGTGATGGATACATGGATAACTAGATGGATAAATGTATGAATTAACAGGTAGATAGATATATGAATTGATAGATGGATATATAGATTGTTAGGCGATAGATCGATAAATGGACAGTTCACTGAATGGACTGATGGATGAATGGATACATAGGTATATAAATACATGTATACATATGATATAGATGGAAGACACCAGACAGACAGACGCAGACAATACCGGTCATCCACAGCAGAGAATACAACGGACTTTGCACAGAATGTGATTAACCGTTGACATGTCCGAACACTTCTTCGTTACCTGAAGCTATTGTCCGAACACTTCTTCGTTACCTGAAGCATTGTCCGAACACTTCTTCGTTACCTGAAGCATGTCCGAACACTTCTTCGTTACCTGAAGCATGTCCGTAACACTTCTTCGTTACCTGAAGCATGTCCGAACACTTCTTCGTTACCTGAAGCATGTCCGAACAACTTCTTCGTTACCTGAAGCATGTCCGAAACTACTTCTTGTTACCTGAAGCATGTCCGAACACTTCTTCGTTACCTGAAGCATGTCCGAACACTTCTTCGTTACCTGAAGCAAGTATTGTCTTTAAACACATCAAATTGTTCGATTTTCCATGATTTTATATTTTGGGAAAAGGGAAGGGTAGGGAGGACGAGGGAATGGGGCGAAGGGTGAGGACATGGGAAAGGGTGGAAAGGGGGGGAAGGCTAGAGGTAGGAAGGGTGGAAAGGACGAAGGGACTAGGGGGAAGGGGGGGGGGAGGGGGGAGGAGAGGAAGGCTAGCTTTAAAAGTAACATGATTAACGTTGCTTTCTGGGATTGTATTTTCAAAGGAAGAGAGACTGGGGTACCCGGGCAACGCCGGGTACCTCCACGTATAAATATAGAATACTCAGGATATATAAAACAGATATACTATAACGTGGGAAGGCCGGGTTGAGGTGGCCAAAATGCTGCCATTTTACAGGGGAGGAAACTAATTAGGATGTCAGTGACGTCTCTAAAGGGATGACGAGACCAGGTTGGGCAACAAGACCCACATCACAGGACGCGTTGGTTATGGCAATTAGAAGGGGGGGGGGGGAAGGGAACTATATAGCACTTGGAAGGGGTCAGGATAAGGATTTGGGATGGGACGGGGGGGAAAGAAATGGTGTCCAACCACTTGGTGGTCCTGATCCCACATTAAGCGCTTGTCCTGCTCCCACATAAGTGCTTGTCCTGCTCCCACATTAAGCGCTTGTCCTGCTCCCACATTAAGTGCTTGTCCTGCTCCCACATTAAGTGCTTGTCCTGCTCCCACATTAAGCGCTTGTCTTGCTCCCCATATTGCGTGCTTGTCTGTCTCCACATTAAGTGCTTGTCCTGCTCCACATTGCGCGCTTGTCCTGCTCCACATTAAGTGCTTGTCTGCTCACATCATTAAGCGCTTGTCCTGCTCCCACATTAAGTGCTTGTCCTGCTCCCACATTAAGCGCTTGTCCTGCTACCACATTAAGTGCTGTCTTGCTCCCATATTGCGCGCTTGTCCCGCTCCCACATTGCGTGCTTGTCCTGCTCCCACATTGCGCGCTTGTCTGCTCCCACATTAAGCGCTTGTATTGCTCCCATATTGCGCGCTTGTCCGCTCCCACATTGCGCGCTTGTCCTGCTCCCCACATTAAGCGCTTGTCCTGCCCCACATTAAGCGCTTGTCTGCTCCCACATTAAGCGCTTGTCCTGCTCCCACATTAAGCGCTTGTCCTGCTCCCACATTAAGCGCTTGTCCTGCTCCCACATTAAGCGCTTGTCCTGCTCCCACATTAAGCGCTTGTCCTGTCTCCACATTAGCGCTTGTCCTGCTCCCACATTAAGCGCTTGTCTGCTCCCACATTAAGCGCTTGTCCTGCTCCCATGCTGTAGTAGTGCTTCCAAGTGTTTTATCCTCGCCTGGTCTTAATTAAGAACGTTGTTTTCATTCTTAAAAGCTTGCAAAGTATGTGGGGCTTATACGTGTGCATTATCATACATTAGTATTTTGTGTTATGTATTGTAACCTGTATTATCATCGATTATGTACTGTGAAACTTGTATTATCATACATTATGTATTATATATTATAATGTATGATAATACGAGCCAATAATAACGATATTATTGGCTCGCTTAACGATATTATTGGCTCGCGTAACGATATTATTGGCTCGCTTAACGATATTTGGCTCGCTTAACGATATTATTGGCTCGCTTAACGATATTATTGGCTCGCTTAACGATATTATGGCTCGCTTAACGATATTATTGGCTCGCTTAACGATATTATTGGTCTCTCTTAACGATATATTGGCTCGCTTAACGATATTATTGGCTCGCTTAACGATATTTTGGCTCGCTTAACGATATTATGGGTCGCTTAACGATATTATTGGCTCGCTTAACGATATTATTGGCTCGCTTAACGATATTTTTGGCTCGCTTAACGATATTTTTGGCTCGCTTAACGATATTATTGGCTCGCTTAACGATATTTTTGGCTCGCTTAACGATATTTTTGGCTCGCTTAACGATATTTTTGGCTCGCTTAACGATATTATTGGCTCGCTTAACGATATTATTGGCTCTCTTAACGATTATTGGCTCGCTTAACGATATTATTGGTCTCTCTTAACGATATTATTGGCTCGCTTAACGATATTATGGTCTCTCTTAACGATATTATTGGCTCGCTAAATGATATTATTGGCTCATTTAACACTATTATTGGCTCACTTAACGATATAAGTAGCTCGCTTAAATAATATAAATGCTCACGTAGTGATACTCACTAAGGATGTAAGTGCCCACATAAGAATATAACGGCCTCCTATATTATTTAAGTACTCGCTGACGATATATATGCTCGCTTAATGACATAAGTGTACTCATATTGCTATGAGTGTACAAATATATCATTAAAAGTGCATGTTTAACAATACAAGTCCGGACTTAACGATATAAAGGCATACTTAACGATGTAAATGAATACTTAACGATATAAATACATACTTAACGATATAAATACACACTTAACGATATAAATACACACTTAACGATATAAATACACACTTAACGATATAAATACACACTTAACGATATAAATGCACACTTAACGATATAAATACACACTTAACGATATAAATACACACTTAACGACCTAAATACACACTTAACGACCTAACTACACACTTAACGACCTAACTACACACTTAACGATAAAAGTGTGCACTGCTACAAGGGTCTTCGTCTCACCGACGTGATGAGATAAGTCAACCCAAGAATTTCACACTAAAACACACTTAAGAGTGATGAGTAATCTCCCTCAGCACGCGATATATCCCAAGACCGCGGAAGGATGCTGCTTCTCGCTTCATCTCTCTGGGTCGCAGCATCATCCGCCAGCATGGGGGGTTATCAGGGGAAAGAGCCAAGCCTTTATGGCTATATAGCACTTGGAAGGGCTCAGGATAAGGATTTGGGATGGGACGGAGGGAAAGAATGGTGCCTAATCACTTATGGATGGTCGGGGATTGAACGCGGACCTGCATGAAGGCATCTGCTAGGAATGTGAACCTTGTCAGAACAAATTATCCTCCTAGATCGCGCGTGGAAGTAGCTTAAGCAAGTTTTACAACATTTGTTAGAATAATGTACAGGATGGACAACTTAGCGGGTTTCTTCCTGTTGGGGAGTGTTGTACATGCTGCTATGGCGGTGTGTCCACTCACAGGATGAGTGACGCTGCCCCATACTGTCACTATGGCGGTGTGTCCACTCACAGGATGAGTGGCGCTGCCCAATACTGTCACTATGGCGGTGTGTCCACTCACAGGATGAGTGGCGCTGCCCAATACTGTCACTATGGCGGTGTGTCCACTCACAGGATGAGTGGCGCTGCCCAATACTGTCACTATGGCGGTGTGTCCACTCACAGGATGAGTGGCGCTGCCCAATACTGTCACTATGGCGGTGTGTCCACTCACAGGATGAGTGGCGCTGCCCAATACTGTCACTATGGCGGTGTGTCCACTCACAGGATGAGTGGCGCTGCCCAATACTGTCACTATGGCGGTGTGTCCACTCACAGGATGAGTGACGCTGCCCAATACTGTCACTATGGCGGTGTGTCCACTCACAGGATGAGTGACGCTGCCCAATACTGTCACTATGGCGGTGTGTCCACTCACAGGATGAGTGGCGCTGCCCAATACTGTCACTATGGCGGTGTGTCCACTCACAGGATGAGTGACGCTGCCCAATACTGTCACTATGGCGGTGTGTCCACTCACAGGATGAGTGACGCTGCCCAATACTGTCACTATGGCGGTGTGTCCACTCACAGGATGAGTGACGCTGCCCAATACTGTCACTATGGCGGTGTGTCCACTCACAGGATGAGTGACGCTGCCCAATACTGTCACTATGGCGGTGTGTCCACTCACAGGATGAGTGACGCTGCCCAATACTGTCACTATGGCGGTGTGTTCACTCACAGGATGAGTGACGCTGCCCAATACTGTCACTATGGCGGTGTGTCCACTCACAGGATGAGTGACGCTGCCCAATACTGTCACTATGGCGGTGTGTCCACTCACAGGATGAGTGGCGCTGCCCAATACTGTCACTATGGCGGTGTGTCCACTCACAGGATGAGTGGCGCTGCCCAATACTGTCACTATGGCGGTGTGTCCACTCACAGGATGAGTGGCGCTGCCCAATACTGTCACTATGGCGGTGTGTCCACTCACAGGATGAGTGGCGCTGCCCAATACTGTCACTATGGCGGTGTGTCCACTCACAGGATGAGTGGCGCTGCCCAATACTGTCACTATGGCGGTGTGTCCACTCACAGGATGAGTGCGCTGCCCAATACTGTCACTATGGCGGTGTGTCCACTCACAGGATGAGTGGCGCTGCCCAATACTGTCACTATGGCGGTGTGTCCACTCACAGGATGAGTGGCGCTGCCCAATACTGTCACTATGGCGGTGTGTCCACTCACAGGATGAGTGGCGCTGCCCAATACTGTCACTATGGCGGTGTGTCCACTCACAGGATGAGTGGCGCTGCCCAATACTGTCACTATGGCGGTGTGTCCACTCACAGGATGAGTGGCGCTGCCCAATACTGTCACTATGGCGGTGTGTCCACTCACAGGATGAGTGGCGCTGCCAATACTGTCACTATGGCGGTGTGTCCACTCACAGGATGAGTGCGCTGCCCAATACTGTCACTATGGCGGTGTGTCCACTCACAGGATGAGTGGCGCTGCCCAATACTGTCACTATGGCGGTGTGTCCACTCACAGGATGAGTGACGCTGCCCAATACTGTCACTATGGCGGTGTGTCCACTCACAGGATGAGTGGCGCTGCCCAATACTGTCACTATGGCGGTGTGTCCACTCACAGGATGAGTGGCGCTGCCCAATACTGTCACTATGGCGGTGTGTCCACTCACAGGATGAGTGGCGCTGCCCAATACTGTCACTATGGCGGTGTGTCCACTCACAGGATGAGTGACGCTGCCCAATACTGTCACTATGGCGGTGTGTCCACTCACAGGATGAGTGGCGCTGCCCAATACTGTCACTATGGCGGTGTGTCCACTCACAGGATGAGTGCCGCTGCCCAATAAACTCGGCCCTCGGGACAAAACACGGTGTTCACGTGTTCTGTTGCCTGTCAGAGTGTCTGTCAGTCAACAGAACACGCTACACAGACATCTCTATGTCACCGTGAGACAAGTAGTGACCCTGGCGGTCCACGAGTGCTTGTACTCATAGACAAGTGAACATCAGCGTCCTAACAGCTGCCTAATGTATTATTCTCCTCAATATTTTGCCCCAATTTCCCCCCGGCAGACGCTAATTGGCAGTTCATTATATTTATGAAGCGGGTAATTTAAGTATGAGTAATGAGGACTTGTACTCATGCCTCACCAACCCCTCCCTTCACACTCATTATATATGCATACTTACTCACACAATTGTAAATATATGAGCTTTGACCTCGCACACACATGGGGTCCACGGTTCAAGTCTACTAGTGCCCAGGTGAAGGCAATTCCACATGTAATTAGTTCTGATATGGAAAGAATATTTAAAATATCTAATGATTCTTGTATGGACATTATAATAAGGGTCATTGTTTGATCATTATAATATGGATTTTAATTTCATTATCCCACCCCTTGTCACAGTCCGTCCAAGTCCTGTATAGTCATGTTTATTTAAGTCTATCTCTTTATATTTCCCGTTTTCTCACATTGTCAATAATAAGAAAATAGGAAAATAAAACAACGCTGAACTAAATCACAAACCATACAAGCGGATTTTTTCCCTTCACTTGCTCACGCGTGAAAAATGCAATTTTCAATAAATTCGACACCATGATCTGCATCGTCCATTGTGCAATATTCATAGATAATTGCAACTTCCTTTGAGGTGTGAGTGGGCGTGGGAAAATGCGCCCAAGACGCTGGCTGATCATGACTAACTCTCTCATTTTCACCTGCCCCAGGTATTGGGTTTTCTCGACGAGTACAGACTACTGTGGAGCATCCTGCCTGCCGCTCGCGTGATGGTTGGGCACGAGCCCTGGCCTCTAGCCTAGTGCCTCTAGCTTAGTGCCTCTAGCCTAGTGCCTCTAGCCTGGTGCCTCTAGCCTGGTGCCTCTAGCCTGGTGCCTCTAGCCTAGTGCCTCTAGCTTAGTGCCTCTAGCCTAGTGCCTCTAGCCTGGTGCCTCTAGCCTGGTGCCTCTAGCCTGGTGCCTCTAGCCTAGTGCCTCTAGCTTAGTGCCTCTAGCCTGGTGCCTCTAGCCTAGTGCCTCTAGCCTGGTGCCTCTAGCCTAGTGCCTCTAGCCTGGTGCCTCTAGCTTAGTGTCTCTAGCTTGGTGCCTCTAGCCTGGTGCCTCTAGCCTGGTGCCTCTAGCCTGGTGCCTCTAGCCTGGTGCCTCTAGCCTGGTGCCTCTAGCCTAGTGCCTCTAGCTTAGTGCCTCTAGCCTAGTGCCTCTAGCTTAGTGCCTCTAGCCTGGTGCCTCTAGTCTGGTGCCTCTAGCCTGGTGCCTCTAGCTTAGTGCCTCTAGCCTGGTGCCTCTAGCCTGGTGCCTCTAGCTTAGTGCCTCTAGCCTGGTGCCTCTAGTCTGGTGCCTCTAGCCTGGTGCCTCTAGCCTGGTGCCTCTAGCCTAGTGCCTCTAGCTTAGTGCCTCTAGCCTAGTGCCTCTAGCCTGGTGCCTCTAGCCTGGTGCCTCTAGCTTAGTGCCTCTAGCTTAGTGCCTCTAGCCTAGTGCCTCTAGCCTAGTGCCTCTAGCTTAGTGCCTCTAGCCTAGTGCCTCTAGCCTGGTGCCTCTAGCCTAGTGCCTCTAGCTTAGTGCCTCTAGCCTGGTGCCTCTAGCTTAGTGCCTCTAGCTTAGTGCCTCTAGCTTAGTGCCTCTAGCCTAGTGCCTCTAGCCTGGTGCCTCTAGCTTAGTGCCTCTAGCCTGGTGCCTCTGGCCTAGTGCCTCTAGCTTAGTGCCTCTAGCCTGGTGCCTCTAGCCTGGTGCCTCTAGCTTAGTGCCTCTAGCTTAGTGCCTCTAGCCTGGTGCCTCTAGCCTGGTGCCTCTAGTCTGGTGCCTCTAGCCTGGTGCCTCTAGTCTGGTGCCTCTAGCCTGGTGCCTCTAGTCTGGTGCCTCTAGCCTGGTGCCTCTGGCCTAGTGCCTCTAGCTTAGTGCCTCTAGCCTGGTGCCTCTAGCCTGGTGCCTCTAGCTTAGTGCCTCTAGCTTAGTGCCTCTAGCCTGGTGCCTCTAGCCTGGTGCCTCTAGCTTAGTGCCTCTAGCCTGGTGCCTCTAGCCTGGTGCCTCTAGCTTAGTGCCTCTAGCTTAGTGCCTCTAGCTTAGTGCCTCTAGCCTGGTGCCTCTAGCCTGGTGCCTCTAGCTTAGTGCCTCTAGCTTAGTGCCTCTAGCCTGGTGCCTCTAGCCTGGTGCCTCTAGCTTAGTGCCTCTAGCTTAGTGCCTCTAGCCTGGTGCCTCTAGCCTGGTGCCTCTAGCTTAGTGCCTCTAGCCTGGTGCCTCTAGCCTAGTGCTTCTAGCTTAGTGCCTCTAGCCTGGTGCCTCTAGCCTGGTGCCTCTAGCTTAGTGCCTCTAGCCTGGTGCATCTAGCTTAGTGCCTCTAGCTTAGTGCCTCTAGCTTAGTGCATCTAGCCTGGTGCCTCTAGCTTAGTGCCTCTAGCTTAGTGCATCTAGCCTGGTGCCTCTAGTCTGGTGCCTCTAGCCTGGTGCCTCTAGCCTGGTGCCTCTAGCCTAGTGCCTCTAGCCTGGTGCCTCTAGCTTAGTGCCTCTAGCCTGGTGCCTCTAGCCTGGTGCCTCTAGCCTGGTGCCTCTAGCCTAGTGCCTCTAGCTTAGTGCCTCTTGCCTGGTGCCTCTAGCCTGGTGCCTCTAGCCTGGTGCCTCTAGCCTGGTGCCTCTAGCCTGGTGTCTCTAGCCTGGTGCCTCTAGCCTGGTGCCTCTAGCCTGGTGCCTCTAGTCTGGTGCCTCTAGCCTGGTGCCTCTAGTCTGGTGCCTCTAGCCTGGTGCCTCTAGTCTGGTGCCTCTAGCTTAGTGCCTCTTGCCTGGTGCCTCTAGCCTGGTGCCTCTAGCCTGGTGCCTCTAGTCTGGTGCCTCTAGCCTGGTGTCTCTAGCCTGGTGCCTCTAGCCCGGTGTCTCTAGCCTGGTGTCTCTAGCCTAGTGCCTCTAGCCTGGTGCCTCTAGCCTGGTGCCTCTAGCCTGGTGCCTCTAGCCTGGTGCCTCTAGCCTGGTGCCTCTAGCCTGGTGCCTCTAGCCTGGTGTCTCTAGCCTGGTGTCTCTAGCCTAGTGCCTCTAGCCTGGTGCCTCTAGCTTAGTGCCTCTAGCTTAGTACTCACCTAGCTGTACTCACCTAGTTGTGCTTGCGGGGGTTGAGCTCTGGCTCTTTGGTCCCGCCTCTCAACCGTCAATCAACAGGTGTACAGTTTCCTGAGCCTAATGGGCTCTATCATATCTACACTTGAAACTGTGTATGGAATCAGCCTCCACCACATCGCTTCCTAATGCATTCCATTTGTCAACCACTCTGACACTAAAAAAGTTCTTTCTAATATCTCTGTGGCTCATTTGGGCACTCAGTTTCCACCTGTGTTCCCTAGTGCGTGTGCTCCTTGTGTTAAATAGCCTGTCTCTATCAACCCTGTCGATTCCCCTGAGAATCTTGAATGTGGTGATCATGTCCCCCTAACTCTTCTGTCTTCCAACGAAGTGAGGTTTAATTCCTGCAGTCGCTCCTCGTAGCTCATACCTCTCAGCTCGGGTACTAGTCTGGTGGCAAACCTTTGAACCTTTTCCAGTTTAGTCTTATGCTTGACTAGATAGGGACTCCATGCTGGAGCCGCATACTCCAGGATTGGTCTGACATATGTGGTATATAATGTTCTGAAAGATTCCTTACACCCTCTAGCCTCTAGCCTGGTGCCTCTAGCTTAGTGCCTCTAGCCTGGTGCCTCTAGCCTGGTGCCTCTAGCCTGGTGCCTCTAGCTTAGTGCCTCTAGCTTAGTGCCCATAGCCTGGTGCCTCTAGCCTGGTGCCCCTAGCTTAGTGCCTCTAGCTTAGTGCCTCTAGCCTGGTGCCTCTAGCCTGGTGCCTCTAGCCTAGTGCCTCTAGCCTGGTGCCTCTAGCTTAGTGCCTCTAGCCTGGTGCCTCTAGCCTAGTGCCTCTAGCCTGGTGCCTCTAGCCTGGTGCCAATAGCCTGGTGTCTCTAGCCTGGTGCCTCTAGCCTGGTGCCTCTAGCTTAGTGCCTCTAGCCTGGTGCCTCTAGCCTAGTGCCTCTAGCCTGGTCCCACTAGCCTAGTTCCTCTAGCCTAGTGCCTCTAGCCTGGTGCCCCTAGCTTGGTGCCTCTAGTGCCTCTAGCCTAGTGCCTCTAGCTTAGTGCCTCTAGCCTGGTGCCTCTAGCCTGGTGCCTCTAGCCTAGTGCCTCTAGCCTAGTGCCTCTAGTTTGGTGCCTCTAGCCTGGTGCCTCTAGCTTAGTGCCTCTAGCCTGGTGCCTCTAGCTTAGTGCCTCTAGCTTAGTGCCTCTTGCCTGGTGCCTCTAGTCTAGTGCCTCTAGCCTAGTGCCTCTAGTTTGGTGCCTCTAGCCTGGTGCTTCTAGCCTAGTGCCTCTAGCCTGGTGCCTCTAGCCTGGTGCCTCTAGCCTAGTGCCTCTAGCCTAGTGCCTCTAGTTTAGTGCCTCTAGCCTGGTGCCTCTAATCTAGTGCCTCTAGCTTAGTGCCTCTAGCCTGGTGCCTCTAGCCTAGTGCCTCTAACCTGGTGCGTCTAGCCTGGTGCGTCTAGCCTGGTGCCTCTAGCCTGGTGCCTCTAGCCTAGTGCCTCTAGCCTGGTAGCCTGGTGCCTCTTGCCTGGTAGCCTGGTGCCTCTAGCCTGGTGCCTCTAGCCTAGTGCCTCTAGCCTGGTAGCCTGGTGCCTCTAGCCTGGTGCCTCTAGCCTAGTGCCTCTAGCCTGATAGCCTGGTGCCTCTAGCCTGGTGCCTCTAGCCTAGTGCCTCTAGCCTGGTAGCCTGGTGCCTCTAGCCTAGTGCCTCTAGGCTAGAGCCAAGTTCGACACTTGGCAATAGCCCTGTCGACCTAATTGAAAAAAAAACTTGAAAATAAAATTATAATTAAAATTCTAGTTATTGTCAAATGTTCCATAGATTAACAGGAACTGCAATGAAAAATCAGCAAATTAATTAATAACCTGAAATAACAAAATATACAACGTTTGATGTGTACCACAAAAGCTTGTGCTTTTGTGGAAGTTATAATAATGCTTTTAATGACCGAGTCTTTTAGTCCACAGATTTGGGCTCTGAACTTTGCACCAATTCGGTCATAATTTAAGCTAATGTATGTAATTTTTTGACCTTTCAGTGTAGGATGGTGTAAAATGTATGGTTTGAACCTGTTTTATACGTGTTTTTTGGTCTCCTTTGTGCTTTGTTCCTTTGACCTTATTTTGGTTTGTGTATTATAATGACGCTGGATTGGCTTGGATTGGGTTTAAATGGATATGTGTCGCAGTGTATGTCATTCGGGAACAGCCTATACAGTGTGCGTGCGTGCGTGTGTATATGCGGCATGTGCGTGTAGGTGCGTATGTGTGTGTATACGTGCATATGCGTGATGTTGTAGATTCAGCTACTCGGGACACAAAGTTGCAAGTAGCACAGGCTATGGTGAGCCCGTAGTGGACTTACCTGGCACAGGAGCGGGGCAAGTAGCACGGGCTATGGTGAGCCCGTAGTGGACTTACCTGGCACAGGAGCGGGGCATGTAGCACGGGCTATGGTGAGCCCGTAGTGGACTTACCTGGCACAGGAGCGGGGCAAGTAGCACGGGCTATGGTGAGCCCGTAGTGGACTTACCTGGCACAGGAGCGGGGCAAGTAGCACGGGCTATGGTGAGCCCGTAGTAGACTTACCTGGCACAGGAGCGGGGCAAGTAGCACGGGCTATGGTGAGCCCGTAGTGGACTTACCTGGCACAGGAGCGGGGCAAGTAACACGGGCTATGGTGAGCCCGTAGTGGACTTACCTGGCACAGGAGCGGGGCAAGTAGCACGGGCTATGGTGAGCCCGTAGTAGACTTACCTGGCACAGGAGCGGGGCAAGTAGCACGGGCTATGGTGAGCCCGTAGTGGACTTACCTGGCACAGGAGCGGGGCAAGTAGCACGGGCTATGGTGAGCCCGTAGTGGACTTACCTGGCACAGGAGCGGGGCAAGTAGCACGGGCTATGGTGAGCCCGTAGTGGACTTACCTGGCACAGGAGCGGGGCAAGTAGCACGGGCTATGGTGAGCCCGTAGTGGACTTACCTGGCACAGGAGCGGGGCAAGTAGCACGGGCTATGGTGAGCCCGTAGTGGACTTACCTGGCACAGGAGCGGGGCAAGTAGCACGGGCTACGGTGAGCCCGTAGTGGACTTACCTGGTACAGGAGCGGGGCAAGTAGCACGGGCTATGGTGATCCCGTAGTCTGTTCCTCGCGTGATAAAAGTGTAGCGAGCGTGACCAAGGTAATCCTGCCGGCGTGAAGACAACTTCTTGTCACCTTGCTACGCCACATTCAGGCCAATCATTAACCTTTAGAACACCTTCGTTAACAAAATTACCGAAGCCATCTGCAGGGAATTCCTTACCCGAGCGTCGCTGGCTATTGGTCCAGAAGCAGCCAATCAACAAGAAAATTAAATAACCTATACCCAGAGCGTCAACTGGATCCCATTCTCTGTGGGTAAGTGGTGATGCGTGCCGCCACAGTCCAATAGATGGCGCTCTTGTCGAACCCGCCACGCTGGTAAATGGACTCTCAATTGATTATTTGCTTCCAACTGGAGTTTTCCCCGCCTGCTGCAAGGTCAATGATCCCTTAATACTCCTCTGTCCCGTGTGGGGTCATGTGAGCGTGATCATTCACGCTGTTATTGCTGGTTTTGTGTTATTAAGAGTCTTCATGTTTCTGATGGTTATTGGTAACACAGTTGGTCTTTTGGGTAAATACTGTAATTATCGTTAATATTG
>WNGS01151866.1:49211-56711 GCA_020271785.1 Procambarus virginalis
AGTCGAGTGTTGCTGAGGAAGATAGAATATTTGTTTGTCTAATTCCATATTCCGGGAAGAATTGTTGTCATTTGCAGAAGGAGCGAGAGAGAGCCAGAGTTCTCAGGATCTTTTGGAGGTGTCTTCTAGCTTGTTTGGGGAGCTTCCCCACTCAAACTTCTCTCATTAGTCATGATATCACCCTGCAAATCGTGACTATCATTCGGTTGCACCCTTTCGAGTGCACCGCGAAAGAACGTTCCGTATCATCCAGGCAGGAGGTTGATTATCTTCTTCGACATGAGTTTATTAGACCATGTCAGAGTAATCCTGGAGTTCGGCCATGCCTATTAGTACCAAAGCCAGAAGCCAACTGGAGATTAGTAGTGGATTATAGAAAACTCAACCAGGTTACTATCGTCTGATGTTTATCCGTTACCTTTATTAAAGAATGTGTTGATACTATAGTCATGCCAACTTTGTATCTAAATTAGACTTATCTAAGGGTTATCATCAGATACCTCTACAGATTTTGCCAGGGAAGTGACAGCATTTATCACTCCTGATGGAACTTACGAGTATAACGTGATGCCGTTTGGGTTACGGAATGCCCAGCCACGTTTGAGAAATTAATGAACTCTTTGTTGAAGGTGTGCCAGACTGTAGGGCATATTGGATGACATTGTGATTTTCAGTAAGAATTGGGTAGATCATATGTCTAGTTTAAAAGAAATTGTTTTATATTTTGCAACATGCTAATTTGACTGTTCAATATGAAGAAATGTAGTTGGGCTAAAGGATCATAGTGTATTTAGGACATGAGTGGACAAGGAAGGATAGTCCCATTGCACGACAAGATTCAGGCATTGTGGAGTACCCAGTCTTAACTAATAAGAAGTGTGCAAAGATTTATTGGAATGTGTGCGTATTATAGGAGGTTTGTAAAACTTTCTATTGTTGCTGCCACCAATAACAAATCTTTTAAGGAAACAGGTAAAATTTAAGTGGACGCAGGAGTGTCAGAATCTTTTCAGAAGTTGAAAGGAATTCTCTCTACTTCACCTGTGTTAGCTAGTCCACAGTATAATAAACCTTTTATTCTTCACATAGACGCTTCAGATGTAGGAGCAGGTGCTGTTTTGTTCCAAGTAGGACAAGATGGGTTAGAACATCCTGTTTATTATTTTTCACGTAAGTTTGACAGAACACAAATTAATTACTCTGTAGTTGAGAAAGAAGCACTTGTTTAATACTAGCAGTGAAGAAATTTGAGACATTTTGTCAGGAAATAAGGTTATATACAGATCATAATCCATTGACATTCATCAACTCTATGAAGTGTAAAAACCAGAAAATACTAAGATGGTCTTTGATTCTGCAAGAATTCAATATGTAATTCGTCATATCCTGGAGGCAAAATGTTATTGCTGATGCCTTATCCAGAGGTTTTTCCTGTTGCAGTGCCATATCTGTAGTGTTCTTATTCATAAGATGTATGTAATTTTGTATTTTTTTACTGTGTGAAATTTCATTGCTTTGTACTGATTTAGTTTAAGTATTTTCATGTGGTGAAAATTTTCATGTGTTAATTCATGCAGTCAAAAAAATGAAATCAACCTTCAGTTAATTTCATTTTTTCTTGGGGACGGGAGGGATGTACGAATCTTGTTAAGATCCTCTCATTACTCTTAATTATTGTATTACTGTATTATCTTATTCTCTAATTATTATAGCATCCAGTTGTATTGATATGAGACTTTGTATGTTATATGAGATTATATTATAGCATGTATTAGTGTGCTTGAGTTGCATATTATTGTATGAGGTTTCGTGTTACAATTCTCATGTGTTTCTCTGTGGGGGTTGATCAGGTTGGATATGTGACTAGCGTGGGAAAGTGTTGTCAAGTGAGTGTTTATGATTTAACCTTGATTTATAACTCCCATATTTGTCAGTAAATGCTATTGTATAAATTAATGTGATTGTTTACTCTTATGATTAATAATGTCTTGATATTTAGTACTACCATTTATTATTAGTAATTCCACAATGTTTGTGGATAGTTAGTTGATATTTGGTGGACGCCCTCCAGGCGAAGCCAGCACTCCGCAGTAGCGTGGTGGCTGCGGTCGTAGGGAAGACATGTATTAAGTTAAGTCCTTGATTTGTATATTTAGTCATTCAAAGTTTTTATTTCTGGTCAGATGATATTGTATTCTCTCAATTAAGTTTTTTAAGTGCTGTTGATATTGCTCATTGCTCGATAAGATTTTATTTTAATTTGCATGCTGATAAATATTTTGGCTTTATTAAGTACCATTTAATTGTTATGTTTGTCCCCTTAGCATAAATATATTGTTCCCCATTTTATGCAGTGTTTTCTTATACCCCTAGACTTATAGTATAAAGGCCGATTTTAAATCTTTTATGTACACGCTGTTAGAAGAACCTTATTTAGTCTCAAGGTGGTAACAGCACCCGCCAAACCCCTGTTTATGAATGAAAAGCGGTTTACACACGACTCAAAACTGCTGACGTTCGAACATATCCGGAACAAGTGCTTCACTGACGAATTTTGTTCGAACCACAACGCTGTAATGCTTCACCCACGTACTACAAATACAAATAATCGCCAGCAGAACCTAAACACCTGACCTAAACCTAACCTATGCCTATTTATACACAATATCCTAATATATTATAAGATTAATATATACTTGAGAAAAATCCCGTTTGAATGAACAGCATGTTAACATTTATGATGCGTCTGTGGGGTTGACCGCTGAATGTAAGGACTTGAGTCGAGGATGGGTTGGATCTGGAGTCAGACGCGCTACCATTGCGCCACGAGGCCGTGAAGATGGTGGTTCAGTTTAGTGAGTCCCTGGACTCTGTCTGAGCCTCACGAAGCCGGTCCCTGCCTCCTGCAGTCGGTCCCAGCTACCCGGAGTCTGTCTCAACCTCCAGGAGTCTGTCCCAGTTTCCCGGAGTCTGTCCCAGTTTCCCGGAGTCTGTCCCAGCCTCGCGGAGTCTGTCCCAGCCTCGCGGAGTCTGTCCCAGCCTCCCGGAGTCTGTCCCAGCCTCCCGGAGTCTGTCCCAGCCTCCCGGAGTCTGTCCCAGCCTCCCGGATTCTATCCCAGCCTCCCGGAGTCTGTACACCATTCTGTCCCCAAGAGCCTCCTCACACTTGCAGACAAGTAGTCTTCACTCCAGTACTATCACAAGGTTCTATATTGCTCTTTATTCCCGGAGAATTAACGAAGTACAACCACCTCTGACGACAGTTGCGACTCAAGTGAGGTCACGACCTCCTACTAGCATCACTTCACGTCCCCAAAGTATCGACATCTCATTTCATGTCACTTATTACCAACGCCCATCCTCTGCTAGTATCCTGAGATTACTCACTGACGTTTACTCAATTACTTAATATATACCTCTTTCCTCTGACCTCCCAATCAGGTCCGGCAGGTAGAATAACTCTCACTAAGGTAGACTCGTTCCACCCAGGTAGCATGGGGGGTCATAACAGATATATAATACTTGGATATGTGATAAATAAATGAATAAGGCAAGTCACATGTGTTTATTACGACAGAGGTGACACCAGTTACTGGCTCAACACAGTAAGGGTCAAGAGGAAAGAAAATCAAAATAATCTAATTCTTCTTGCCAAAGTTGCACACTTAAATTATATAACTGAAGGAGGTTCACTAATAAATTTAAAATTATTATTTAAAGCTTGAACAAGAAAAAACTTTAGTAATAAAAATTTATGGACAGGAAGATCCTTGATGGATTATTTTGTCATTTACAGATGAACCTTAAGAAAGTTCAGTCACACATGTTCACAAACAAACAAACACACATAAACAAGGACAAGAACAATAACACTTGCATGAATGATGGTAAGTTATGAACATGACACAATGTCATACTGATGATGAGGACTGTTATATTGTCTCCCTGGGATGTGGAAAACTATAATGAGTGATGAATAATAATGGACATAATGAGCATGTGTGGAGTTGATGTAATTATAGAGAGTGAGAGCTGGTAAAGACGCCAGGTGATGGCTCAGGAAAGTTGGGAGTCTCTCGAGTCTTCAGGGCATGCCAGACGGACAATGAAGTTAACAGGTGGGGCGGACAGACGCTGGAGTCGACAGTTGGGGGCGGACGGACGCTGGAACCAACAGGTAGAGTCACAAGACTCTGCCAGTTAGTTTCCGGTGCGTTCGTAAGGGAGAGGGACGGGCACAGGTATGGTGTCGCCGTGGGGCTGGTAGCCGCCGTGGTCAGCCACGAAGGTAATCTCTACAGGTTCACCATACGGGGACGTGTACCTGGGAGAGTGAACAAACTCTGAACAACGTCTCAAGCCAACCATAACCTCTACAACAGCATATATTTATACTGGATAAAACACACTGACTATATTTTATCCTCAACTCTACATAGCAGAGAAAATGTATTGTTATCCTGCTATAATTACATGGCTAATTACACCTTCAGTCAGTACTGTGTGTGTGCATTATATACCATCCTCAGCCAGCAGTAACCGTTATATACCCACCCCCAGCCATTAGTGACCATAATATACCCACCCCCCCAGTCAGCAGAGACCGTAATTTACCCACCCCCCAGCCAGCAGTGACCGTGATATACCCACCCCCAGCCAGCAGTGACCGTAATATACCCACCTCCAGCCGCCCTGGGACACCTGGCCGTCGTTCTGGGTGCCCGCCTCCTTCCTGCTGGTGCCGTCGCCGGACTCGTACTGGAAGGTGTACTCTCCGTAGGCGTTCTGCTTCCGGTCGTCCTTGAGGATGGGGACGACAGGCTTGGGGACGTACCCAGTACTGGACGTCGCCGCCACGGCCGCCACAACGGCCAGGACCACCAACACCTGCCGGAGGGCGTCACAGCATCAGCCATGTTGTCACTTACCTTTTCATCAAATGCCTTAGATATTGATGGACTCATCAAAGGAACCATATGATTGAAATTCTGTGAATACTGAAAGGACACTTGATCAACGATGCTGGTACTTGTTGCAGGAGGCCTAGCTAGAGAAGCTAGAGACCGGACCGATGGGACATTGGTGTCCGACATCATCAGTTGGTATATATATATCAGGAAACTTTGAAACATACCAAGTTTTCAATGTATTTTTATCCAATGTTAACGTCACCAAAAATTGCTTGACGGTTCCCATGAATAACGGGAGTGATGCCCCAGCGATGATTTTTGGCAAAACCACAAAATCGTCGCTGGGGCGTCATTCCTACTACTCCCATCTTGCAGCAGGAAAATATATGCACAACACTTTTCTGTCTCCAACTGAAGAAGATGTTTTGCTAACATGAGGAAACTCTTGGTGACGTGCTGTAGAGATGTTAGTACCCATGGTAAACAAACATCATGGTGCACAATAAAATCACATTAACCTGATGTATCAATGAAAAATCAGCAGCAGTTTCGTGTAGGATTCGAACCCTTTCACTTGAACACGTAAGTTAGTGCCCTAGGTCCCTATGCCTTGACACATATAGTGATCTAGGGTGCCAGCTTGGGAGTACCAAGAGCGGGTTTGATTACTCCTCCGTTGTTCCTATTGATTTTCACTTACATTGAGCTGTCTATTGTAATTAAGGAAACACTTTAATATGTCCTCATTCTAGGCTTACTGTGGGTAAACAGCTTGGGAAATAATTGCTATCATTCCTTACTAGAATATTTGTGGCAGTTGATCGCAGAGCAGAATGCAGCGTTATATATTCTGTGATAAAAACAAAACCTTTTGTACGATGCCTTACAATATACTGATTAGAATAGTAGTAAATAATATTGAGTGGAGGGGGCTGCTAAACTCAGTTGGACTAGGAAATAGTTATTTATATGGAAACAAGTTTAGCACAGTCAGTGTGAAGTGCGAAAGGAGTGGCCCAGAGCTAGTCTTGGGACCTTTGTTGTTTATCATGTTCATAAAAGTGTTAGACTTTGGACTGATGAGAAACATTAAGGAATTTGTAGATAATAACAAAATACGGCATGAGATTAATACTGAAGGTTCAAAATCACTTTTCAAAGTGAACAAAATGGTTGACAGGTGCAGTTTTATCTTGACAATTTGTTGGATTGTGAACTTAGGCAATGATAATAGAGCGACCAAATAACTTGAAAATCTAGAAATTGTCAAATCTGAAAGGGAACAGTTCCTGGGAATCATAATTTTTGTGAACCTTAGATAACCATCAATATACAAATGTTTAAAACAGTGATAAATATGATACTTAAAATACATCGGAAGTAATTAAGACATCTTATGTTTGTTTTAGCTTTACCTTGTCTGTGTTTGCCCTCATCTTCATAATGCAGTTCATTCTGGACACTACTGTACAATCTATACTAAGAGAGAACACCTGTTTGTTTCTCCAAAGTTGCTGGGACAGATGCGTAGGGCTAGCTTCACTCAAATTTGTAGGGGAAATGATGTGGGGGCACTGGACAGACTTAGGCTGGTCAGGGTAGGACTAAGTTCCTGTCAGAAATATAGCATGTAACCCCATCCTGACAGCTGAGTGGACAGCACTCGGGATTCATAGTCCTGAGGGTCCAGGTTCGATCCTCGGTGGAGGCGCAAACAAATGGATAGAGTTTCTTTCACCCTGATGATTCTTTTCACTTTGCAGTAAATAGGTACCTAGCAGTTAGACAACTGCCCCAGGCTGTTTCCTGGGGATGTGTAACAAAAACAGTTCAACAGTCTCCGTGGTGTAGTGGTAAGACACTCGCCTGGCGTTCCGCGAGCGCTGTCATGGGTTCGTATCCTGGCCGGGGAGGATTTACTGGGCGCAATTCCTTAACTGTAGCCTCTGTTTAACGCAACAGTAAAATGTGTACTTGGATGAAAAAACGATTCTTCGCGGCGGGGATCGTATTCCAGGGACCTGCCCGAAACGCTACGCGTACTAGTGGCTGTACAAGAATGTAACAACTCTTGTATATATCTCAAAAAAAAAAAAAAAGGCCTGGTCGAGGACCAGGCCGCGGGGATGATAAGCCCCGAAATCATTTCAAGATCCCTCCCACCAAAAGATTTTAATGAAATTAAAAATAAATTTCCAGAAAATATGAGGTTACTCCCACTGAGGGGTTACGGTGGGAGTTTCACCCCCAGTTTCTTAACAATATTTTCTGAGAGAAGGGAAGGTTGGGATGGGTGTGGGGTGAGCTGGGGGACGAAGGGAGGACCAAGGTGGTGGAGAAGTGGGGATAAGAGACCATACAATTGTTCCAGTCCATCTTAATGATGCATTTTCTGAGAGAAGGAAGGGAGAGGGAGGACCAAAGGGATGGGGAAGGGGGGGGGGGAGGGAGGAATAGGTAAAGGGAAGAGGATGGAGGAGGCAGCAAGTGATGTGTAGGAAGGGGTCAAGGGAGGGAGGAGAGAATAGAGACTATCCCAGGCGTTGCTGGGTACCCACCTGGTATGCAATAAAAGAGAGATTGTCTGTCT
>WNGS01151866.1:59211-63502 GCA_020271785.1 Procambarus virginalis
GGACCAACTCCAGGAGGCTGGGACCAACTCCACGAGGCTGGGACCAACTCCAGGAGGCTGGGACCAACTCCAGGAGGCAGGGACCAACTCCAGGAGGCAGGGACCAACTCCAGGAGGCTGGGACCAACTCCAGGAGGCTGGGACCAACTCCAGGAGGCTGGGACCAACTCCAGGAGGCAGGGACAAACTCCAGGAGGCAGGGACCAACTCCAGGAGGCTGGGACCAACTCCAGGAGGCTGGGACCAACTCCAGGAGGCTGGGACCGGCTCCGTGAGGCTCAGACAGAGTCCAGGGAC
Source organism: Procambarus virginalis (assembly GCA_020271785.1). Classification (NCBI taxonomy): domain Eukaryota; kingdom Metazoa; phylum Arthropoda; class Malacostraca; order Decapoda; family Cambaridae; genus Procambarus; species Procambarus virginalis. The sequence continues at coordinate 59,509 of WNGS01151866.1, forward strand.
TCACTAAACTGAACCACCATCTTCACGGCCTCGTGGCGCAATGGTAGCGCGTCTGACTCCAGATCAGAAGGCTGGGTGTTCGAGTCACTCCGGGGTCACACAGCTTTTCAGTGACTATGAATGGTCAAGTGTGACCACCACACAATTATTGCAAATATTGCTGACATAAGAACTTAGGAATAACGGAATGTATTCACCTAGTTGTGCTTGCGGGGGTTGACCTCTGGCTCTTTCGACCCGCCTCTCAACTGCCAATCAATCATCATGTTTAATATAAAAAATACAGTATATTATTCTGAGCCTCCTCAGGCCCAGTATAAGGCCTAAGGAGACCTATGCTTGCAGGCAAACAGTTACAGCGACCAATGTCACTGAACACACTGCAGTCTCAAAGCCATACTTCACTTTAATGTATGTGTACATTTGAAGCCTCTAAATTAACTAACTAAATTCAAATTCAAATTGTCAGCCAAAATAACTCCAGAAAATAAGCACAAGGGAGCATGACTAACTATATAAATCCGACGACAGACTTTGAAACATTTATTATTTATCAGAGATGTATTCCATGGGTCTCAGAGGGTAATCAGTGACCAGTAACCTGAGCAAGCTACAAGTTACTGTGACTAATGTCACTGATCTCATTGCAGTCCCAGAATCATACTTGACTGTAATAATTGTTCACATTCAGTCCACTGGGTTGAATAAAATGTAATTAGGCCTCAGTCAAGTATAGCTTTGAGACCGCAGTGGGTTCAGTGACATTGGTCGCTGTGTCTTTTTGCTTGTTCAGGTTACTGTTCACTGATTGGCCAATGAAGCATCACGGACACATCTTCAGCATTAAATGATGATATCAAGATCAACCTCTGTTGTTGTAGTCAGCTATAATCTCCGTAGTATATTTTTACTTGAGTTGTATAATCAGCTGACAAATTAAAATTTATATTTGAATTGTTTGTCAGCAAGCATAGGTCTCTTAGGCCTTATACTGGGCCTGAGGAGGCCCAATATAATATTCTGTATTTTTATATTAAAAAAAAAAATTTGATTGATTGACAGTTGCGAGGTGGGCCGAAAGAGCCAGAGCTCAACCCTCGCAAGCACAACTAGGCGAATACATTCCGTTATTCCTAAGTTCTTATGTCAGCAATATTTGCAATAATTGTGTGGTGGTCACACTTGACCATTCATAGTCACTGAAAAGCTGTGTGACCTCGGAGTGACTCGAACACCCAGCCTTCTGATCTGGAGTCAGACGCGCTACCATTGCGCCACGAGGCCGTGAAGATGGTGGTTCAGTTTAGTGAGTCCCTGGACTCTGTCTGAGCCTCACGGAGCCGGTCCCTGCCTCCTGGAGTCTGTCCAGCTTCCCGGAGTCAGTCCCAGTCTCCGGGGTCTATCCCAGTCTCCCTGGGTCTGTCCCATTCTCCCGGAGTCTGTCCCAGTTTCCCGGAGCCTATCCCAGCCTCCCGAAGTCTGTCCAGTTTCCCGGAGCCTATCCCAGCCTCCCGGAGTCTGTCCCAGCCTCCCGGAGTCTGTCCCAGTCTCCCGGGGTCTATCCCAGCCTCCCGAAGTCTGTCCCAGCCTCCCAGAGTCTGTCCCAGTCTCCCGGGGTCTATCCCAGCCTCCCGAAGTCTGTCCCAGCCTCCCAGAGTCTGTCCCAGTCTCCCGGGGTCTGTCCCAGCCTCCCGGAGTCTGTCTCAGCCTCCCGGAGTCTCTCACAGTCTCCCGGAGTCTATCCCAGCCTACCGGAGTCTGTACACCATTCTGTCCCCAAGAGCCTCCTCACACTTGCAGACAAGTAGTCTTCACTCCAGTACTAACACAAGGTTCTATATTGCTCTTTATTCCCGGAGAATTAACGAAGTACAACCACCTCTGACGACAGTTGCGACTCAAGTGAGGTCACGACCTCCTGCTAGCATCACTTCACGTCCCCAAAGTATCGACATCTCATTTGATGTCACTTATTACCAACGCCCATCCTCTGCTAGTATCCTGAGATTACTCACTGACGTTTACTCAATTACTTAATATATACCTTTTTCCTCTGACCTCCCAATCAGGTCCGGCAGGTAGAATAACTCTCACTAAGGTAGACTCGTTCCACCCAGGTAGCATGGGGGGTCATAACAGATATATAATACTTGGATATGTGATAAATAAATGAATAAGGCAATTCACATGTGTTTATTACGACAGAAGCGACACCAGTTACTGGCTCAACACAGTAAGGGTCAAAAGGAAAGAAAATCAAAATAATTTAATTCTTCTTGCCAAAGTTGCACACTTAAATTATATAACTGAAGGAGGTTCACTAATAAATTTAAAATTATTATTTAAAGCTTGAACAAGAAAAAACTTTAGTAATAAAAATTTATGGACAGGAAGATCCTTGATGGATTATTTTGTCATTTACAGATGAACCTTAAGAAAGTTCAGTCACACATGTTCACAAACAAACACACACACACACACATAAACAAGGACAAGAACAATAACACTTGCATGAATGATGGTAAGTTATGAACATGACACAATGTCATACTGATGATGATGACTGTTATATTGTCTCCCTGGGATGTGGAAAACTATAATGAGTGATGAATAATAATGGACATAATGAGCATGTGTGGAGATGATGTCATTATAGATAGTGAGAGCTGGTAAAGACGCCAGGTGATGGCTCAGCAAAGGTGGGAGTCTCTCGAGTCTTCAGGTCATGCCAGACGGACAGTGGATTCATCAGGTGGGGCGGACGGACGCTGGAACCAACAGGAGGGGCAGACGGTTGCTGGAGTCAACAGGTGGGGTGGACGGTTGTTGGAGTCAACAGGAGGGGCAGACGGTTGCTGGAGTCAACAGGTGGGGTGGACGGTTGCTGGAGTCAACAGGAGGGGCAGACGGTTGCTGGAGTCAACAGGTGGGGTGGACGGTTGTTGGAGTCAACAGGAGGGGCAGACGGTTGCTGGAGTCAACAGGTGGGGTGGACGGTTGCTGGAGTCAACAGGAGGGGCAGACGGTTGCTGGAGTCAACAGGTGGGGTGGACGGTTGCTGGAGTCAACAGGTGGGGTGGATGGACGCTGGAACCAACAGGTAGAGTCACAAGACCCTGCCAGTTAGTTTCCGGTGCGTTCGTAAGGGAGAGGGACGGGCACAGGTATGGTGTCGCCGTGGGGCTGGTAGCCGCCGTGGTCAGCCACGAAGGTAATCTCTACAGGTTCACCATACGGGGACGTGTACCTGGGAGAGTGAACAAACTCTGAACAACGTCTCAAGCCAACCATAACCTCTACAACAGCATATATTTATACTGGATAAAACACGCTAACTATATTTTATCCTCAACTTTACATAGCAGAGAAAATGTATTGTTATCCTGCTATAATTACATGGCTAATTACACCTTCAGTCAGTACTGTGTGTGTGCATTATGTACCATCCTCAGTCAGCAGTAACCGTTATATACCCACCCCCAGCCATTAGTGACCATAATATACCCACCCCCCCAGTCAGCAGAGACCGTAATTTACCCACCGCCCAGCCAGCAGTGACCGTAATATACCCACCCCCAGGTAGCAGTGACCAGGATATACCCACCCCCAGCCAGCAGTGACTGTAATATACCCACCCCAGGTAGCAGTGACCATGATATACCTCCCCAGCCAGCAGTGACCGTAATATACCCACCTCCAGCCAGCAGTAACCGTAATATACCCACCCCAGGCAGCAGTGACTGTAATATACCAACCACCAGCCAGCAGTGATCGTAATATACCCACCTCCAGGTAGCAGTGACCGTGATATACCACCCCCAGCCAGCAGTGACCGTAATATACCCACCTCCAGCCGCCCTGGGACACCTGGCCGTCGTTCTGGGTGCCCGCCTCCTTCCTGCTGGTGCCGTCGCCGGACTCGTACTGGAAGGCGTACTCTCCGTAGACGTTCTGCTTCCGGTCGTCCTTGAGGATGGGGACGACAGGCTTGGGA
>WNGS01151866.1:115305-143242 GCA_020271785.1 Procambarus virginalis
AGAGCTAACTCTCAGCTGAGTCCCACGCCACGTGGTCTTAGATGGTCTTAGACGTTCGATCGTCTAAGATTCTACAGACCCGTGATGTCGACACCAGGCTTTCTAGCAAACTGAAGGATCTTCTGCCTGCCACCACCAAACCAAACCAAACGAAACAAACAAATTAATTCATCGGGGTTTGGGCCAAATTTTTTAAATTTTTAAATTTTGCCCCTAGGGGCGAGTTATTGGGCAGTGCCACTCATCCTGTGAGTGGACATTCCACCATAGCAGCATGTACAACACTCCCAATAGGATGAAAACCATCTGGGTTGTTCATTCTGTCACTTGTACCCAGACACAGCTGGGACTTGCTTAAATCTGGAGCCCAGGGAACCAGTTTAAATGATTGTTTGCAAACAGATCCAAGTCTAACTCAGAAATTGTATGACATACTGTTGAAGTTCAGACTTAAGAAATATGCGTTTTCAGCAGATATTAGCAAAGCCTTTTAACAGTTGGCTTACAGGAAGAAAATAGAGACTTCACTAAGTTTCTATGGGTAGAGAACCCAGAAGATCTAAATAGTCCTATTGTGACATACAGATTCTCCTCTGTACTTTTTGGTGCTACGTCCAGCCTATTTTTGCTGCAAGCAACTCTAGATACTTGTCTACAAAAATCATCAAGTCCCTATAAGGCTGAAATCAGTCAGAATCTATATATTGATAATTTTCAAGGGACAGTTAACAGTACTACTGAACTGTTACAAATATATCAAGAGGCCAACAAGGAGCTACAAGGTGCCAACATGCCACTACAATCTTGGGCCTCTAATAATGCAACATTGAATAATCAAATAGCAAGAGATTACACTGAATATCTCGTACCAGAATCACAAAAGGTTTTAGGTATGGAATAGCACCTAATCTCAGACACAATATAAATCACTTCAGTACCAGTAAACTACATTGCTACATTGCTACAAAAAGGGATTGTCTTTCACAGGTTAGCAAAGTATTCGACCCACTTGGTATATTGAACCCTTTAACAATCAAATGGCGTTTATTGGTGCAAGAAGCTTGGAAGAAAAAAGTTGGTTGGGATGATCCACTACCACTCCAGTTACTAAAAGCTTGGATGGAAATGGCTCAAGAACAAACTTTAGTAAAACAGATAATCTTTCCAAGACACATAGTCGAGGAAAATGATGAAGTATCACTACATGTATTCGCAGACTCGTCAGCCAAAGCTTTTGGAGCATGTGCTTACTTAGTGACTTCTAATCAATCATATCTTATCACCTGTAAGGCCTGAGTCACTCCATTAAAAAAGAGGACTTTGCCTCAGATGGAACTAACAGCACTGCTAACTGGCACACGCTTAGCAGTGCATATCAAACAAGTCTTGTCTACCTTAAACATCAAAGATGTCATTATATGGTCTGACAATGAAGCTGTCTTACAATGGGTACGAAACGACAACTGTCCGACTCCAAATCTAAAAAATCGCGTCTCGGAAATTAAAGAAATTTCCGCAAGCTTTCAATTGTTGCATGTACCAACAAAAGATAATCCAGCTGATCTTTTATCAAGAGGTATGACGTTTAAACAGTTTGCAAAGGCAGATATTTGGTTTCATGGGCCTAGATGGTTAGTGAATGGGAGTTGGCCTGAACAAAAGCCACACGTCATCACGACACAAACCATAACTACCACCAGGCAGCAAGCTCAAATATCAGTCTTGGATTGTACTCGTTACTCCTCGCTCATCAAATTAATCAATGTAACTCAGAACTTGTTTCATTATCTCAGGAAAAGAGGTATAAAATACACTTTTCCAGATGCACTTATCTATTGGGTAGGACAAGCCCAGAGAGAAACTTATGGGAATAATTATGAAAATCTTCCGCATAAGTTAAAACACAATCTCGGTATGTGGATAGACCAAGAAAATCACAATATTCTGCGTTGTGGAGGGAGACTTAAACACGCAGATGTCAATCTAGATACCGTGCATCCATGGTTTTTACCAAAAAATCATTGGATCACCAGGTTGATTGTGTTACAAACACATCAACAAATCATCAAACATGGAGGAGTGTTAGACACACTCACACAAATCAGACAACAGTATTGGATTCCTCAGGGAAGACAGTCAGTCAAATCAATCTTGAAAAATTGCATGATATGCCGAAGGTACGATGCAAAAACTTGCTCTTATCCAGGGCCACCACCCCTAGCAAAGGAACGAGTGGTCCATCTACACCCTTTCGAAACGACAGGAGTAGATTATACAGGAGCAATATATCTAACAGGGACTCCAGATAAGCAACCTATCAAGGCATACAACTGTCTGTTCACCTGTGCTACCACAAGGGCAGTACATTTAGAGGTAACACCCGATATGACTGCTCAATCATTTATACAAGCTTTCCGCAGATTCGCAGCACGCCGATCATGCCCCAAGCTGATGATTTCAGACAACGGAGCAAACTTGGTAGCTGGAGAAGCATGTCTACAAGAAATCTGTTCCCATCCTGCAGTTACTTCCACACTGAAACAGCGTCATTGCAGATGGAAATATATCCCTCCGAGAGCCCCATGGCACGGAGGATTTTATGAACGGTTAATAGAACTTTCAAAAGATCCTTGAGAAAATCTCTACACCGTCAGAAAATCAATCTTCAAGAACTCCAGACAGTAATCACGGAAATAGAATCAAGGGTGAATAACCGGCCGTTGACTTACTTGTCTGATGATCCTACTCAACATGAGCCATTAAGTCCTGCACACCTAATGTGTGGAAGACTTCTGACTCCAGTACCATCTCTAGTGGATGATGAGATCAGAGATCCCTCATATGTGGGTCAGAGCGAGCTGGTTCAGGGGTATAAGCATCTGTCCAGCATAATCCAAAAATGGAATGATGTTTGGACAAAAGAATATCTTACATCTCTACGAGAACATCACTATGGGACCAATGTCCCACATAATATATCTAATCTCCAACCTGGCGATAATGTCTTGGTAGACAGTCAAGGCCCTAGGCTGACTGGCCATTAGGTAAAGTTGTCTCAGTCCATCTAGATAGCCAGGGGATCTTGAGAATAGTCAAAATCCTGTCTAAAGGAACAACTTCCCTAAAGACATTGGACAAACTCATCCACATGGAATCGGTGAACCAGCTGCAGTTAGATCCTGAGAGACCTCAACACACTCTAACTCCACATGACCCATATACTCCTAACAGACACAATCATCCACAACGGACAGCCGCACAAAAGTGCAAGCAAAATTTGCACTTGTATTATCAATCCGATGGAGAGTAAATGAAGACATGTGGTTACTATTGTCCTTAGTATTGGACTCTGTGCCAGTTCTCTCCCTCTGGAAGATGTGGAAAATCTTTACTCACCATATCTAATAATCATCTAAGAAATGTATAATTCCTATGTCATTTCTATATCGTATCAAAATCACAATAGATTCATTATACAGCTTGATCCTAGATGATAATGCCACTTGGATCACGTATGCCATAGGGCCCTATAGATGCCTACGTGACTTTGTGCATGATCTCTCATGGATCCAGAAGCTTCTAGAAGGATTTGTTAATTAAAAAACTATTGGAACATTAATCGCCTCCAGTAGGGATTATAAATCGAATCCTTAATAAGAATCAGTAGTACTATCAAGTACTACTTTTAATCTTTATATCCTATATCTAATTATATTATAATCACATCTTATCTCAATCATAAGTCTAGACTGTAAAAATAATCAATCATTATTCATAGAAGACTACCCCTCTCAAGGGAGAGGGAGGGGCATCGGGGGAGGAACGCCCACGAGACCCCGCGGCTCTTCGCGTCTGTTGACAAAACAGAGAACAAGTGTGATGGATCCTTAGCGAACATTATTTAGCTCAGGACATCTTATCTAATATCTTTATCACCAGTGAATACTCTCTAGAACTGGGGGAGTACCTGGACAATATCTACAAGGAAAATCCTAGAACATTTATATCTAAATAAGAGTGTATAGTGGAGCTCACAGTGACCAGTCTCCACCACCTTCATTCCTAATCTTCATCAGCTTTCATCCTTTTGCAACTGCAGGGACAATCACATAGCAACGCTACCAGATCATCATACAGAAAAGCTGTGATATAAAATATCGTGCCTAACTCAACAAGAGAGAGTTAATCAGTCTGGCACACTGTCAGACAGGCACTCCGGCTGGCAGAGAAGTATATTGAAGGTTATGTTGGTATATTAATTGGCCAATTGTATGCCTTGTGACTTTAATATATCATATAAGTCTGTCTGTCGGTTATAAAGCGAGGCCATGCCTCATATTTCAGTAAGTTTATTAATATTGTGGTACAGCAGAATCTTTATCCAAGCACTAGACCTCATGAGTGTCCATTGTGTCAGAAAAGATTCAGTTGCAATAAATAAACAAGACCTCATAAGTGTCCATAGGTTGGAAGAGATCAGTCAGGCTGACTGTACCTAATCATATAAATTGAATATAAATACATTGCATATATACTTGAATATATAAATTAAGTTAACAATTGCTTGCTTAGTTATTTTTTAAGTTATCATATAAGTTCATTTAAATTGAATATAATTTCTAGTACTTAGTAACAGTACTTAGACCATATTTAGGGTCATTTATCATACTTCTACAATTTTAGTTGTTTATAGTATAAGTGTATTGGCTGTTAATAGTTAAGGTGCTAGGCTAGACTGTGTATGTTTAAATCTCTGATTTAAACAGAGCCAGTGTTCAGTCATTAAACTGAATTTATTAAATCTTATCCTTGTATAAAATACATGCTGATGTGAGATACCTGTTGGCAGGTGGACTGTGGATCTTCAATCAACCTATCAACTAATTCACTCACCCCACCTGCCTCTTACAGCCCACAATCTGTCATTAGGAAAAGAGGAGCTAGGATTTACAACCCTAGCTAGAAATTTTAGTTGAATTAATTTGCAGAGAGTAATTTTTAATTTAGTTCAGTACAAGTCCCTGGTAGTCTCCTCTCATATCAATCTCAGCAGGTTTTTCCCACAACCATTACACGTCATAGTGACCGTAGTCATTGAGTCCACTGTAGGCTTTAGAAAGTTCTTAATTATAGATGAATCAATTATTCTACATTTTCAATATTTAATTTACGTTCCCATAATGACTTGGAGTCCTATCTGCCACAGATTCGGGACATCCGTTAAGTGCGTACTAACGTACTAACCCATGAATATAACTTCAGGGTAAAGAGACAGGTACGTGAGTATTAAAACCTGAACTACGACCTGAGTTCTCTCCCCCCGGAGTTATGTTGCAAAATATCAAACACTTATTTTCATTTTAATCATCTGATAAATCATCCTTGTATTAACAATAGTAATTTTCTAATATTACTAACTTGTAAATTAATCATATTAACACTTCCTTACTGCGCCAATTGTTTTACCGAATATTTGTACTCTACAGTGTAGGTACGTCAAGTCACTTAACTTAGAGACATATAACATCTACATTTCAGAGGATTAAATTCTATTCTCGTTACGTATCAAAATTCTTGTTAAGAATCATTGACTGATATTCTATAAACCAGTGATCACCGCATTTCGCGTTATTAGCTGAAGATCACAAATTAATAACATATTCTGTAATCACAGACTATCATGGAGGAAAGAAATTCTCCCTCCATTTCTCGTGTATGTGAACTCTGTTCACATTACTTATTATATGACGAGAATATATATAAAATCACCTCCTTTATTATCAAACCCAGTCTTATTGTCTCACTAAATAAAAAAATCATTAGGAGAGGAACTATCCGTTTTACCACGGCATGCTTTGTGAATGCACAGACGAGACAGAGTAGAGGGAGGAGAGGAGAGCCAACATTCTAGTCTCTACAGCGTTGAACATCAAGACGCGGCCATCTTACTGATCAAAGTAGAACGGAGCACATGATTTAGCGGACCATTCAGAGGACATTCAAGCATCAGCAAGTGTCTGGGTACCGCAGTGATTCCTACAAGGATTATACGATCGTTTTGGCAAGCACCAGCTTGGCTAAGTATCATATTTTTTTATTTTAGAGAGCTCTTTATCACAAATTTATGTACTTGCTTGTCGTTACGCTGCTGGCCCTCCTCTAAACTAGAAGCAAGTTTAATTTTGGACTAAACCCTCCATATGCTTAGAGACAGATGCAAATTAATCACGAGGTAGACAGTTTTCTACAAATCTATTGTAATTTCAGCATGTATCGGAACGACGCGAGAGAAGATAAGCCTTTCTTCCACGTGACTCCAGACCACATGTTGAAACAAGCCTAGTGACACATCGCCTTTGAAGCGTGCTTCTATCACTCACAAACAGCTAAGCTCTCTACTCATTTGTAAAACTAACCAATAGTGTTTTATTGATCTTTAATAAGATCAGTTTTATTTAACAATTTTATCGCCATTTGATATTTATCGATGTTTCGATTTATCCTTATAATCTAATGATGTGAATTTACATCTGTTTATTTCATTATACAATAACATAACATTATACCAATGATTTTTTCTGATGAAGAACCAGCATCGCGTTATTTGTGCTAGTGACGTAATAGTTACTTAGCGCCAGTACCCACAATTTATGTTTGAGGGTGAAATTGACTCTTAATTTAATTACATTATGCAGACTCATCAATGTTTCATATTACATTGGCTATTTTGAAATCCATAGGCACTAGTTCGTGTTTCTAATTTCAATACCTGCTCATTTTAGTTTTCCTCTTTTTCACAATAAGAGGTGGTCCTTCATAGCTATCGAATGTATCATTATTTGGATTAATTCATTTGAGTTAATTTTTCCTTCACGACAATGGGACAGGTATTATGGGACAGGTATTCTGGGATAGGTATTATGGGACGTGAGGACAGGTTGCAACATGGACCCCTAAGCCACCCAACTCACCACATTTCTCCAGTCAGACGCTTTTCTCATTAGGACGACCCTTTGTTTACTTTGTTATAATCATGGTTTGATCCATTCTAATGGTCCATTCTACCAATAATTTCACGTGATCCAAATATTTCGATTCAAATTTTTTATGTAGGATAATGATACAAATATTTTGAATATATAGCAATTTAAATATATTTCAAATAATAAAATATATATTTTTTTCAACAACAGCGTGGAACACTGAAGTCATTATGTTCCCTAAGGTAAGTACCTCATTATGTTCCCACAAGTAAGTATCTCATTGTGTTCCCTAAGGTAAGTACCCGGTTTCAATATCACAAATAAATTCAGTCAGAGAAAACGGTACCTCTACAGTGTTATTTAATATCATTCCAATGGTTACAACTACACTTTAATCGTAGTTTTTGAAAGTCCGCACAAGTCCTGAGCATTGTTGCCAGGGTCCTCGTCCTGACCATTGTTGCCAGGGTCCTCGTCCTGAGCATTGTTGCCAGGGTCCTCGTCCTGAGCATTGCTGTCAGGGTCCTCGTCCTGAGCATTGCTGCCAGGGTCCTCGTCCTGAGCATTGCTGCCAGGGTCCTCGTCCTGAGCATTGTTGCCAGGGTCCTCGTCCTGAGCATTGCTGCCAGGGTCCTCGTCCTGAGCATTGCTGCCAGGGTCCTCGTTCGAGCATTGCTGCCAGGGTCCCCGTTCGAGCATTGCTGCCAGGGTCCCCGTTCGAGCATTGCTGCCAGGCACACTGCTAGAGTGCCAATATCTATCTAAATTTAACAATATGTATATGTTTGTCCAAGGCAGTACTCTCACTCGACTTTACAGAGTGACTGATGGCAGGTTGGTGACGGTCATAGGTCAGTTAGCTCAGCCCCAGTGATGCCGTATAAGTTGTGTCAGCTCGCATTGTAACCTTCATCGACTCCTATTATGTCTGGTATAGTATTTTATTTGGTCCAGAGATTTTCAGCAGGTTTTTCAATTAGACATAATATGACATGTTCTGAGAGAGAGAGGAAGAGCAAAAGAGAGAAAGAGACAGAAAGAGAGACAGATGGAGACACTATCTGTAAACCCGAGCACTTCCGGGTTTACCTTATAATACTTACTCCCACATCAGTCACATTTCAGCTCCTACAACAGATAATTAGAAGCAATGTGAAGAAGGCAGGAGGCAGGCTGGGAGACTCACAGACACACTTGTACTGGTCAAGTGTTAAGAAAACCTTCGTGTTGAGCTTGGTGCGCCGCCCTGCGTTGGTCGTAGGCCTGGGCAGCGGGCATGAAGAGCCACAGTATGAAGCTGGTGAGGACACCTGCGGCCAGCACCCACATGCTGATGGTGTAGCTGCCGGTGGCGTCCCGCACCACACCTGCCGGACACACAGAGGACGCTGCAGGCGGTGACATTGAAGCCGTCGGCTGTGACACGGTGCTTCTCCCCGTCACAGTCGAAGCCGTCGGCTGTGACAAGGTGCTTCTCCAAGTCACAGTCGAAGCCGTCGGCTGTGACACGGTGCTTCTCCACGTCACAGTCGAAGCCGTCGGCTGTGACAAGGTGCTTCTCCAAGTCACAGTCGAAGCCGTCGGCTGTGACAAGGTGCTTCTCCAAGCCACAGTCGCAGCAAAACATGTTATACCACCGCAAATTATTTCGAAGAAAATTATCTGGAAGAGGAAGGATTAGGAATTTTGAATTACATCTTTTAGATAAATCTAGAGTGAGTGAGAGAGGAGGAGGAGGAGGAGGAGGAGGAGGAGGAGTGGCTGGCGGAGACACCACTGCTCACACACGCCAAGCGTCGGGCTCTAGATTATACTTATATCATAGTTATTACATGCTGGGAAATATATATTCATATATACTGATATAATTATATATCACATGCCCACCAAGACTCAAGGGTGCTGCCCATGGCCACCAGGACCCCAGTGTGCTGCCCATGACCACCAGGACCCCAGTGTGCTGCCCATGCCCACCAGGACCCCAGTGTGCTGCCCATGGCCACCAGGACCCCAGTGTGCTGCCCATGACCACCAGGACCCCAGTGTGCTGCCCATGACCACCAGGACTCCGGTGTGCTGCCCATGCCCACCAGGACCCCAGTGTGCTGCCCATGCCCACCAGGACCCCAGTGTGCTGCCCATGCCCACCACGACCCCAGTGGGCAAGGGTATCCAAGGGTAAGGTTAATTCATCGTAATCATCGTTGATTGAGCGTTGGGACGCCTTTAAGTACAGTCATTGATCCCCCAGGTTCCAGTATATAATATATATATATATATATATATATATATATATATATATATATATATATATATATATATATATATATATATATATATATATATATATATATTGGTAGCAGTCTTTCCTGTAAACATAGATTATTAAATATGGCCGAAAAATTAAGATTAATAATTCTAACACGAATTTTCTCAATATTTCTTATATTTCTTTTCACTGTTGATGGTAATTGAAAAATCAATTCTCCAAAATTCATTTTTATTTCTAGTCTGACGCGACACTTGAACGCGTTTCGTAATAACTTATTACATTTTCAAAGACTTTTAGTTCACACACACACAACTATAACCTGCAAACACTAAACAGAGTTCTTACTTATGCTATGATTTAAACAGCTTTCATTTTATTTTATACCCGCATTTTGGGTGAGGTGATATGTTACAACAGTTTTGAATGAGGTGAACAAAACTTTCAACACAGGATAGAACACGAAACAATGGGTATTGAAGGTAAGAATGGAAGTAACTGCAGAGGGCCTATTGGCCCATATTTCTTGATGCTTCTATATTGGAGCGGAGTCTTGAAGTGGGTAGAATATAGTTGTGCATTAATTGACTGTTGATTGCTGGTGTTGACTTCTTAATGTGTAGTGCCTCGCAAATGTCGAGCCGCCTGCTATCGCTGTATCTATCGATGATTTCTGTGTTGTTTGCTAAGATTTCTCTGGTGATGGTCTGGTTGTGGGAAGAGATTATATGTTCCTTAATAGAGCCCTGTTGCTTATGCATCGTTAATCGCCTGGAAAGAGATGTTGTTGTCTTGCCTATATACTGAGTTCTTTGAGGCTTACAGTCCCCAAGTGGGCATTTGAAGGCACAGACGACGTTGGTCTCTTTTAAAGTGTTCTGCTTTGTATCTTCTGATTTTTGTCTGTAAGGATAACGTTTCTATTAACAATATCTTTCAGAACCCTTTCCTCCGTTTTATGAGCTGTGGAGAAGAAGTTCCTGTAAAATAGTCTAATAGGGGGTATAGGTGTTGTATTAGTTGTCTCTTCAGAGGTTGCATGGCGTTTCACCTTCCTTATTATGATGTCTTCAATGAAACCATTGGAGAAGCCGTTGTTGACTAGGACCTGCCTTACCCTACAGAGTTCTTCATCGAGTTGCTTCCATTCTGAGCTGTGGCTGAGAGCACGGTCGACATAAGCGTTAACAACACTCCTCTTGTACCTGTCTGGGCAGTCACTGTTGGCATTTAGGCACATTCCTATGTCTGTTTCCTTAGTGTAGACTGCAGTGTGGAAACCTCCGCTCCTTTCCATGACTGTTACATCTAGAAAGGGCAGCTTCCCATCCTTCTCCATCTCGTAAGTGAAACGCAACACAGAATTCTTCTCAAATGCCTCCTTCAGCTCCTGCAGATGTCTGACATCAGGTACCTGTGTAAAAATGTCGTCAACATACCTGCAGTATATGGCCGGTTTCAAGTTCATGTCAACTAAGATTTTTTTCTCGATGGTACCCATGTAGAAGTTCGCAAACAGGACACCTAGGGGAGAACCCATGGCGACCCCATCTACTTGCTAATACATGTGCCCATCCGGGCTCAAGAAGGGTGCCTCTTTAGTACAAGCTTGGAGTAGTTTCCTTAGGATGTTTTCTTGTATGTCAAGAGTAGTACAGGCCGGATCATGATACACTCTGTCTGCTATCATCCCGATTGTTTCATCCACAGGTACGTTGGTAAACAGTGATTCTACGTCCAACGAGGCTCTTATCCCTGTGGCCCGTGTTCCCCGCAGTAAGTCAACAAATTCCTTGGAGACTTCAGGCTGAAGGCGCAAGGGACATAAGGGGTCAGCAAGCCGTTGAGTTGCTTCGCCAGTCTGTACGTGGGTGTGGGTATCTGGCTGATGATTGGCCGAAGTGGGTTTCCAGGCTTATGTGTCTTGACATTTCCATACGCGTATCCAGGTTTATATTCCCCAATAATCTTTGGCAGGTGGAGTCCGGATTTCTTGGCGTTCATAGTTTCGATCAATTTGTTGACCTTTGCATTCAGTTCGTCTGTAGTGTCCTTCGTTACCCTTTGGAATTTAGTTTGGTCAGAGAGAATGAGGTTCATTTTCGCCAGATATTCGTTTTTTTTAAGAATGACGTATATTGGCGACTTGTCACCTCTCCTGACGACTATCTCCTTGTTCTCACGAAGGCTCTTAGCTGCCGCTTTGAGCTCGGGGGACAATATGGTGCTTCTGTAGTTGCCTCGATTCTTTCCTCCTTCCACAATAAGTTCTGCTTGTAAGGTGTCTTTGAAGTGAGTCCACTTCAAGACTCCGCTCCAATATAGAAGCATCAAGAAATATGGGCCAATAGGCCCTCTGCAGTTACTTCCATTCTTACCTTCAATACCCATTGTTTCGTGTTCTATCCTGAGTTGAAAGTTTTGTTCACCTCATCCAAAACTGTTGTAACATATCACCTCACCCAAAATTCGGGTATAAAATAAAATGAAAGCTGTTTAAATCATAGCATAAGTAAGAACTCTGTTTAGTATTTGCAGGTTATAGTTGTGTGTGTGTAAACTAAAAGTCTTTGAAAATGTAATAAGTTATTATGAAACGCGTTCAAGTGTCGCGTCAGACTAGAAATAAAAATGAATTTTGGAGAATTGATTTTTCAATTACCATCAACAGTGAAAAGAAATATAAGAAATATTGAGAAAATTCGTGTTAGAATTATTAATCTTACTTTTTCGGTCATATTTATAATATATATATATATATATATATATATATATATATATATATATATATATATATATATATATATATATATATATATATGTATATATAAATGTAAACAGTGCAGCTCCGGTATACTGTTACCTGTGGGTAGAGTGAGAACCAAGACAATGGGTCGAGACACCCACTGGTGACTGACCTATGAGTGGTCCGAGGGAGAGGAAGCCGATGCCAACAGCGAGGCAGGAGGCTCCGAACACTGGAGCCAGGTTGTCCAGGCCCATGATAGTGACCATAACCAGGTTGTAGAGGCCCATGGTGGTGCCCACACCGCACCCCCACACCGCCATCGTCACCATCAGCCACCGCAGCTCCGCCAGTAGAGGGAACGCTGCCGGAGACGACACATCAATATCATCCCCCACACCAACACTACTAAACATTTGCAACACTTAACTCTATCCTTTATAAATTATAGTGTCAAAAGCAGTTTTCTCGTGAATGACATGCTCCTTTATGCACCACTCAACCTGATGGGAACATTGCACTGGCTCAGTGCACATTGCCCACGGCACAGTGTACATTGCAACTCTGGGTCAGTTTAGCCTCCCGTAGTAAAAGAGGGATTCCGTTGGTGGGAAGTTTAGGTGATAAATGTTACTCAAACGTCTAGTTATGGATGAGAGGCGAAGCAGAACAAATATGCAAAGACAAACGATTGCATATAGTCTAGAATTTGTTCCATACAGTTCAGTTACATGCATACAGTTCGCATTTGTGTTCCTCACGTGTGCCCCAAAGAATGAGGTGATTTGATAAAATGCTATGCCCAAGATTACCATCAGAGTGCCGGCGGGCTGATGGGCTAAATAGCCTCGGCTACCATCAGTTTTTGTCCGGTCATGATGGTCAAGTGGATTAAGGCGTCCTGTACATACCATTTTGCGTTGCTCCTGGCAGTATGATTCGAGTCACTTCTGGGGTGAGTTTTCAGTTATATATATATATATATATATATATATATATATATATATATATATATATATATATATATATATATATATATATATATATATATATAATATGCATGTAAGACAGACGAACCATTATATGAACAAGTCGTATAAACAAATATGTCTTACTGAAAGTAGTGGCAGCAGTAGCAGCGAGTCCGGCCATGTAGGCAGCCCTCATGTTGAACCTTGGGGAGTCTGAGAGCGCAGACATCAGTATCCTGCACAAGAGATTACAGCCCGCCGACACTGATATGCACCAGGCCGCATCCTCCAGCGTGTGGCCGGCTCTCAGCATTGCGAAGGGAACCATCATTATAAAGTTATAGTAGCCATTGATGAAGAATGTACACCCGAGGGAAATAATGACCGCTCGCGGTGAGCGGTATATTCTCAAATCACTAAGGATGTTGTTGGCTACACGCAGTGCTAGCTCCCCCAAGCCTGTCCGCTGCTTCCCTTCCTCGTGATCCACACTGGTCATCTGTGATCCGTTCTGGAGTGCGGTAGTGATGCCAGTTTTATCGAGCGACGGGAGTGAGAGGGCTGTGGCGTCCACTGATGGCGCTTCAATTCCCTCTCTCACCTTGGCGTCCACTGGTGGTGCCTCTGCACCTCTCTCACTGCATGGTGACTGGCAGGAGCCCTTCTCTGCTGTGTCTATAACTTCCTTCTTTTTAACAATGACTTCTGGTAATGTAACACTTGTTCCCCCACTCAGCCACTCACCGGTACCGTCACACGCCGGCCTCATGTGCCACTCTACCGGGTGGAAAAATGCTGCGCCGATGAGGGCATTGAGCATGAGAGCACCGAGGATGAGAGTGGCGCCCTTGAAGGTGTACACGTCCTGCAGGAGACGGACGAAGGGCGGACCCACGATCTGCCCCGTGCACACCCCGGCCATCATGATAGCATTGGCCAGCCCTCGCCGGCGGTCAAAGTACATAGGGACTATGATGAAGCACATGCACACTACCACGCCCCCGCCCACACCTGCAAGGATAACTCAAGTAAACACAACACTCAAACAAAATACACGGTTTGACAAAATATAAGATATAAAGTACCTTAGACACACCTCTAAACATCTGCAGAGCATAACTGGAAATACCTGGAGTGGGTTTCCGGAGTTCTTCTGAGCGTCGTACCTTCAACAGATTACACAGGATTTTATTATAAAGTTTACAGTCTGGCAACCTTGAGGAAGCCAGAACTGTTATATTAGATCGGTGACGGTTTCTAGTACCCCCCCCCCCCATGCAGAGTGCTGTTTTTGTGTATGTTTAACATAATTTAGCTAACTTACTATGTGTCGGTTATTTTTTCTTCCTGGTCTATGTTGGCATGCTGTAAGTGGCCCCACACCTTATTATAACTGTTTGGGTCAAACCAGAGACCCATATCATTCAGTATTTTATTAAGGAGCTTTTCAAAATCCATCCTGTATATATCTGTTGGGGTCTTTTGACCCAGTACTTTAGGGGACTAGGGAAAGGACAGTTGATTCCCATTTTCTTTAGGAAATCAAACCCCACTTGTGTGACACCTAGTAGTTCGTTCAGTTTTGTTACAGCCACTTTGGGCCAGTAACAAAATTCTTGCTGTTATAACCTCTTCTATCTTCAACCCTAAGTCAGTGGTAAGCTTTTAAGAACTGGCTGTAAGGTATTAGTGCCGTAACAAGCTCAGAGTACCGATTAGGATCAATTACCAAAGTCTAAGGTGATTCTGGATTCTCAGTGAGAGCAGTGACTTGTGGCTTTTGTTCAAGCTACTGGTCACTGACTAGCCACTGAGGTCCATTGAACCACATCTCTGCTTTTGTTAATTGCTGTAAAGTTAGGCCTCTAGACAGATAATCAGCTGTATTCTTTTTGGTGGGTACATATCTCAGTTTGCACCCTGATGACAACTCTCGTATTTCCTTTAAGAGGTTACTCACGTAAAGAGTTTTACTGTTGATATTTCTCACCCACTGTAATAATGCCTCATTATCTTACCATACCACTTCTTCAATGTGGATGTTACTTAAGACATTGATCAGATAATGAGCCAATCTTACTTCTAGCAGTTGGGCTGTTAACTCCAGTTTGGGCAATGACCGTTTCTTCAAGGGTGCCACCCTCGCCTTTGCTGTGAGCATTTTGGCTTGCTCATCTGATACTAGGTAGGCTACTCTGCCATAAGCCTTTCCTGAGGCATCACAGAACATGTAGCTTAATTGGTCGATTCTGATGTACTATGTTCCGAGGGAACTTGACAGACTCTAGGATACTTAGATCCTTCACTAGCCCCTGCCACTTTTCTTGCAAGGCCGGTGTTAGTGGACCATCCGAGTCTATCTTCTGTTGCCAGCAATGCTGCATTATCAACTTCCCATTTATTAATATGGAACTTAATAGTCCCATGGGGATGAAGAGTTTGCTGACTTGGGATAGTAGTTTCCTCATTGTTAGATTGGTGGTACCTTGTTCCACCGTTATGATGGTCAACTGATTTGAAGCTGTATTCCGTTCAACACCTAGTTCCTTTGTCTTGTGGGGAACTTTGTAATTGGGAAATTCTGCTTCGGTCAGTTGTTTTAATTAAGTTGGTATTATTGAAGACCCACGACTTGAGAGGCATATTTGCTCCCAACAACTTTCGAGTGGCCTCTTGGTATATATATCAGCAGCCTTTCTTCACTGCTGGTTGTTCCTTGGAAATTGTCTGCATACAGGTTGTTGCAAATTTCAGTTTTATTTGGGCTATTTGACTCCTTTAAGTGCATGTCTAAGGTTGCTCTAAGCACAAACGGTGAAGAAGTAGTTTCAAACAAAACTCAAGCAAACCTGTATGCAATCAATTCACTGTTTGGATCATTAAGATCCTTGATCCATAGGAACTTTGTGTAGGTACGGTCTTCTTCTTGGAGACCTACCCTATGGAATGCCTTACTTATATCAGCCGGGTATATACAAATCCCTATATGGGATTTTAACAGTATGTCATACAGCCTTTGTGTCAGGATAAGGCCAGTTTGAAGGCACTCATTCAATGAGACACTATTCTGCCTGGTTTTGACATTGCAGTTAAGTACTAGACTTAGTGGGGTAGTAGCTGAATTTTTCAGTACTGGATGGTGCGGCAAATAATGTCCTTCCTTAGGGTCATCATTGGTTACAACCTCGATGAATTTGTTATCGAGTTGTTGTTGGATTATACCATGATACAATTTCAAGTACTCAGGTTGTCTATTTAAGCACATCACCTGAGACCTTAATTGGTTTTGTACCATGAAATGGTTTACTGGCAGCTGAAGATGATTCAGCTTCCATGGTAACCTGACTCTGTATTGGTTGTCCTTGTAGACAACTGAGTCCAGGTATGGTTTGTAAGTCCAGTCACCATCTGGACTAAGTAGTTATGGGACTATCTCTAAGGTGGCTAGATCCCATAATTTATGTACTGAGGGATCAGGCTCATCTTCAGACATATCTCTGATTTTTGAGTGGTGACTGTTCTTCACCTAGTCATGCAACCTTCACTGTGTTGACTTGTTGGCTGTCTACAGGTGTGGGTTGCTTCAGACTCAATACTGGTCCAGTGAGCAAATTGCCTCCCACAGACAATAACAGGTTCATTCCCTGCCGTTTTGTACTTCCAGTGATGAATTTATGGTAATAGTCTGCACCTACAAGGAATCCCATCTTTGAGAGGTGATCAGATGTTATATTGTTATCAGCCAAATTAATTCCCTTTCCTTGTAGGAATTTGACTGATGGACCTAGACCATAAACATATAGGTCAGATGGGATTTTGGCCTGTAATGGCCACAATGGCCTGTACCATTCAGGCAAAACCGCCTAAACATATTAATAGTTGGACCACTTTATAAACTTGGGTTCCTGAGTTGGTCAGGAATCCTGATATGTCTAGTTTCACCTGTCGAACGGGTTTTAGTTTTAAGGCGTCTGCCACTTTCTGTGTGACAAATGTCTTTTGGGATCCTTGGTCAAATAACCCACGAGTGGTTACCTTGGACCTTCTGTTTTTGATGAGTAGTTGAGCAGTGGGTAAAGCTGTGTTATTGTCAAACTTTGTTGAAAGGATACTTACATCCCGACGTACTTTATAGAACTGTATTGTAGTGGAAGTTTCTCCCTCCACCTGGGGTTAGGGAGGCCTTGGTCTTGTGTCCCCACAGAGAGCTGCATGGTATTGACCCTTATTGCACCTATTGCAGGTGCGCATTTGGGGTTACACAGGTAATGGGGTTATGTGACATACACTTCGTGCAATTTATGCAACTCCTTGAGTTGTTTTACACGTGTAGCACGATCAGGGTAAGTAGCACAGTGTTATATGGAATGTTCTTCAACAAAGAACAAACACGTCATCCATTTTACAGCACCTTCAGGAGCCACTGCCTTGGGTGATACGGTAACGGTTGGTTTGGAAGGACCGACTGCATATGTTCCCACTCTGCCTTGCTTCCACCTAGGAGTGGAGATAGAAGGTTTAGGTTTATTTGGAGTACTGTGTGTACTCTGTGATTTACAGTGGGTGGTTAACGAAGATTTAGATGTTGATTTACCATCTGTGTTTGCTCTCTGTCGTTCTATAACAGAGCGCAAGCCTTTAGTAATCTCCTGAACCGCGAAGGAAGATTTGTTATGCATGGTACACAACTTATCCAGTGTTTCACTGATTAATTTGCGTCTTACAATAACTTTTCTTTTAACCAGTCTGCTCCAATTAGATCGATCTTAAATTTGAGTGCATTGAGTAATGACTCAAGCTCCAATGTAATGGCTTGGAGTGAGTCAGATGATCCATCTGTGGATGGTAAGTCCAACAATGTTTTAACTAAAAGTGTGACAGCTCGATCTGAGTTAGCATAATTATCCTTCAGGAGTACACACTCCCACGGTGTAGTGGGGGTCCCTCCCATGGTGTAGGGAGAGGGTCACACTCCCACGGTGTAGTGGGGGTCCCTCCCATGGTGTAGGGAGAGGGTCACACTCCCACGGTGTAGTGGGGGACCCTCCCATGGTGTAGGGAATATATCTTTACCACTCAGCAGGGAGAAGGAACCTAACTTACCACTCAGCAGGGAACTTACCACTCAGCAGGGAACTTACCACTCAGCAGGGAACTTACCACTCAGCAGGGAACTCACCACTCAGCAGGGAACTCACCACTCAGCAGGGAACTCACCACTCAGCAGGGAGAAGGAGAAGAAGAGGAACTCGGCTGAGGGCGTGAAGGCTGACATGATGACTGAGACAGACGTGAGGAGGACGCCCTTGAGGGCGACGTTCCTCCACCCGAGCTCCTTGGCCAGCGGCCTGACGACGAGGCCCATCATGTTCCAGACGAAGCACTGGAGGTTGAAGATCCAGGCGGTGGTGGTAGAGGAGCTGCCCTCCTGCAGCAGGAAGCGGGAGAACAGCACCCCGAAGCACGGACCCAACAGCGGCACCAACATCTTCACACCAAAACACAAGGTCAGCTTCAGCAAGTAAATTTAATATTTAACAAAACAATTACCAAATGAACCAAGAATGGCTTAGTTAATCAAGAACAATAATTTATCGAATTAGAATGAAAAAGGAAAAATTTGCTGAAAGAAATTATGCAGCAGACAGCAGGGCCAGCAGGGACAGCAGACAGCAGGGCCAGCAGGGACAGCAGACAGCAAGGTCAACAGACAGCAGGGTCAGCAGACAGCAGGGTCAGCAGTCAGCAGACAGCAGGGTCAGCAGACGAGCTTACTGAATGGATGACCAGCTAAAGAAAGCTGAGGCAGGACAGCTTCCTCAAGTCATTGATGATGTTTTGACAACTTTGTCTCTGTATTTACTCCTGTATAACCTTGTCCTCCTGCAGCTGGTGACCTTATTGTCCTCCTGCAGCAGGTGACCTTGTTGTTCTCCTGCAGCAGGTGACCTTATTGTCCTCCTGCAGCTGGTGACCTTGTTGTCCTCCTGCAGCAGGTGACCTTGTTGTCCTCCTGCAGCAGGTGACCTTATTGTCCTCCTGCAGCAGGTGACCTTGTTGTCCTCCTGCAGCAGGTGACCTTATTGTCCTCCTGCAGCAGGTGACCTTATTGTCCTCCTGCAGCAGGTGACCTTGTTGTCCTCCTGCAGCAGGTGACCTTGTTGTCCTCCTGCAGCAGGTGACCTTGTCCTCCTGCAGCAGGTGACCTTGTTGTCCTCCTGCAGCAGGTGACCTTATTGTCCTCCTGCAGCAGGTGACCTTGTTGTCCTCCTGCAGCAGGTGACCTTGTTGTCCTCCTGCAGCAGGTGACCTTGTTGTCCTCCTGCAGCAGGTGACCTTATTGTCCTCCTGCAGCAGGTGACCTTGTTGTCCTCCTGCAGCAGGTGACCTTGTTGTCCTCCTGCAGCAGGTGACCTTGATGTCCTCCTGCAGCAGGTGACCTTATTGTCCTCCTGCAGCAGGTGACCTTGCTGTCCTCCTGCAGCTGGTGACCTTGTTGTCCTCCTGCAGCAGGTGACCTTGTTGTCCTCCTGCAGCAGGTGACCTTGTTGTCCTCCTGCAGCAGGTGACCTTGTTATCCTCCTGCAGCTGGTGACCTTGTTGTCCTCCTGCAGCAGGTGACCTTGTTGTCCTCCTGCAGCAGGTGACCTTGTTGTCCTCCTGCAGCAGGTGACCTTGTTGTCCTCCTGCAGCAGGTGACCTTATTGTCCTCCTGCAGCAAGTGACCTTATTGTCCTCCTGCAGCAGGTGGCCTTGTTGTCCTCCTGCAGCAGGTGACCTTACTGTTCTCCTGCAGCTGGTGACCTTGTTGTCCTCCTGCAGCTGGTGACCTTGTTGTCCTCCTGCAGCTGGTGACCTTGTTGTCCTCCTGCAGCTGGTGACCTTGTTGTCCTGCAGCAGGTGACCTTGTTGTCCTCCTGCAGCAGGTGACCTTATTGTCCTCCTGCAGCTGGTGACCTTGTTGTCCTCCTGCAGCTGGTGACCTTGTTGTCCTCCTGCAGCTGGTGACCTTGTTGTCCTGCAGCAGGTGACCTTGTTGTCCTCCTGCAGCAGGTGACCTTATTGTCCTCCTGCAGCAGGTGACCTTGTTGTCCTCCTGCAGCAGGTGACCTTGTCCTCCTGCAGCAGGTGACCTTGTTGTCCTCCTGCAGCAGGTGACCTTATTGTCCTCCTGCAGCAGGTGACCTTGTTGTCCTCCTGCAGCAGGTGACCTTGTTGTCCTCCTGCAGCAGGTGACCTTGTCCTCCTGCAGCAGGTGACCTTGTTGTCCTCCTGCAGCAGGTGACCTTATTGTCCTCCTGCAGCAGGTGACCTTGTTGTCCTCCTGCAGCAGGTGACCTTGTTGTCCTCCTGCAGCAGGTGACCTTGTTGTCCTCCTGCAGCAGGTGACCTTATTGTCCTCCTGCAGCTGGTGACCTTGTTGTCCTCCTGCAGCAGGTGACCTTGTTGTCCTCCTGCAGCAGGTGACCTTGTTGTCCTCCTGCAGCTGGTGACCTTGTTGTCCTCCTGCAGCAGGTGACCTTGTTGTCCTCCTGCAGCAGGTGACCTTGTTGTCCTCCTGCAGCAGGTGACCTTGTTGTCCTCCTGCAGCAGGTGACCTTGTTGTCCTCCTGCAGCAGGTGACCTTATTGTCCTCCTGCAGCAAGTGACCTTATTGTCCTCCTGCAGCAGGTGACCTTGTTGTCCTCCTGCAGCAGGTGACCTTATTGTTCTCCTGCAGCTGGTGACCTTGTTGTCCTCCTGCAGCTGGTGACCTTGTTGTCCTCCTGCAGCTGGTGACCTTGTTGTCCTCCTGCAGCAGGTGACCTTGTTGTCCTCCTGCAGCAGGTGACCTTATTGTTCTCCTGCAGCTGGTGACCTTGTTGTCCTCCTGCAGCAGGTGACCTTTTTGTCCTCCTGCAGCAGGTGACCTTGTTGTCCTCCTGCAGCAGGTGACCTTGTTGTCCTCCTGCAGCAGGTGACCTTATTGTCCTCCTGCAGCAGGTGACCTTATTGTCCTCCTGCAGCTGGTGACCTTGTTGTCCTCCTGCAGCTGGTGACCTTGTCCTCCTGCAGCTGGTGACCTTGTTGTCCTCCTGCAGCTGGTGACCTTGTTGTCCTCCTGCAGCTGGTGACCTTGTTATCCTCCTCCAGCTGGTGACCTTGTTGTCCTCCTGCAGCTGGTGACCTTGTTATCCTCCTGCAGCTGGTGACCTTGTTGTCCTCCTGCAGCTGGTGACCTTGTTATCCTCCTGCAGCAGGTGACCTTGTTATCCTCCTGCAGCTGGTGACCTTGTTGTCCTCCTGCAGCAGGTGACCTTGTTGTCCTCCTGCAGCAGGTGACCTTGTTGTCCTCCTGCAGCTGGTGACCTTGTTGTCCTCCTGCAGCAGGTGACCTTGTTGTCCTCCTGCAGCAGGTGACCTTGTTGTCCTCCTGCAGCAGGTGACCTTGTTGTCCTCCTGCAGCAGGTGACCTTGTTGTCCTCCTGCAGCAGGTGACCTTGTTGTCCTCCTGCAGCTGGTGACCTTGTTGTCCTCCTGCAGCTGGTGACCTTGTTGTCCTCCTGCAGCTGGTGACCTTGTTGTCCTCCTGCAGCAGGTGACCTTGTTGTCCTCCTGCAGCTGGTGACCTTGTTGTCCTCCTGCAGCAGGTGACCTTGTTGTCCTCCTGCAGCAGGTGACCTTGTTGTCCTCCTGCAGCTGGTGACCTTGTTGTCCTCCTGCAGCAGGTGACCTTGTTGTCCTCCTGCAGCAGGTGACCTTGTTGTCCTCCTGCAGCTGGTGACCTTGTTGTCCTCCTGCAGCTGGTGACCTTGTTGTCCTCCTGCAGCTGGTGACCTTGTTGTCCTCCTGCAGCTGGTGACCTTGTTGTCCTCCTGCAGCTGGTGACCTTGTTGTCCTCCTGCAGCTGGTGACCTTGTTGTCCTCCTGCAGCAGGTGACCTTGTTGTCCTCCTGCAGCAGGTGACCTTGTTGTCCTCCTGCAGCAGGTGACCTTGTTGTCCTCCTGCAGCAGGTGACCTTGTTGTCCTCCTGCAGCTGGTGACCTTGTTGTCCTCCTGCAGCAGGTGACCTTGTTGTCCTCCTGCAGCAGGTGACCTTGTTGTCCTCCTGCAGCAGGTGACCTTGTTGTCCTCCTGCAGCTGGTGACCTTGTTGTCCTCCTGCAGCTGGTGACCTTGTTGTCCTCCTGCAGCTGGTGACCTTGTTGTCCTCCTGCAGCTGGTGACCTTGTTGTCCTCCTGCAGCTGGTGACCTTGTTGTCCTCCTGCAGCAGGTGACCTTGTTGTCCTCCTGCAGCAGGTGACCTTGTTGTCCTCCTGCAGCAGGTGACCTTGCTGTCCTCCTGCAGCAGGTGACCTTGTTGTCCTCCTGCAGCAGGTGACCTTATTGTCCTCCTGCAGCAGGTGACCTTGTTGTCCTCCTGCAGCAGGTGACCTTGTTGTCCTCCTGCAGCAGGTGACCTTGTTGTCCTCCTGCAGCAGGTGACCTTGTTGTCCTCCTGCAGCAGGTGACCTTGTTGTCCTCCTGCAGCAGGTGACCTTGTTGTCCTCCTGCAGCTGGTGACCTTGTCCTCCTGCAGCAGGTGACCTTGTTGTCCTCCTGCAGCTGGTGACCTTGTTGTCCTCCTGCAGCAGGTGACCTTGTTGTCCTCCTGCAGCTGGTGACCTTGTTGTCCTCCTGCAGCAGGTGACCTTGTTGTCCTCCTGCAGCAGGTGACCTTGTTGTCCTCCTGCAGCTGGTGACCTTGTTGTCCTCCTGCAGCAGGTGACCTTGTTGTCCTCCTGCAGCAGGTGACCTTGTTGTCCTCCTGCAGCTGGTGACCTTGTTGTCCTCCTGCAGCAGGTGACCTTGTTGTCCTCCTGCAGCTGGTGACCTTGTTGTCCTCCTGCAGCAGGTGACCTTGTTGTCCTCCTGCAGCAGGTGACCTTGTTGTCCTCCTGCAGCTGGTGACCTTGTTGTCCTCCTGCAGCAGGTGACCTTGTTGTCCTCCTGCAGCTGGTGACCTTGTTGTCCTCCTGCAGCAGGTGACCTTGTTGTCCTCCTGCAGCAGGTGACCTTGTTGTCCTCCTGCAGCAGGTGACCTTGTTGTCCTCCTGCAGCTGGTGACCTTGTTGTCCTCCTGCAGCAGGTGACCTTGTTGTCCTCCTGCAGCAGGTGACCTTGTTGTCCTCCTGCAGCTGGTGACCTTGTTGTCCTCCTGCAGCAGGTGACCTTGTTGTCCTCCTGCAGCTGGTGACCTTGTTGTCCTCCTGCAGCTGGTGACCTTGTTGTCCTCCTGCAGCTGGTGACCTTGTTGTCCTCCTGCAGCAGGTGACCTTGTTGTCCTCCTGCAGCTGGTGACCTTGTTGTCCTCCTGCAGCAGGTGACCTTGTTGTCCTCCTGCAGCAGGTGACCTTGTTGTCCTCCTGCAGCAGGTGACCTTGTTGTCCTCCTGCAGCTGGTGACCTTGTTGTCCTCCTGCAGCTGGTGACCTTGTTGTCCTCCTGCAGCTGGTGACCTTGTCCTCCTGCAGCTGGTGACCTTGTTGTCCTCCTGCAGCTGGTGACCTTGTTGTCCTCCTGCAGCAGGTGACCTTGTTGTCCTCCTGCAGCTGGTGACCTTGTTGTCCTCCTGCAGCTGGTGACCTTGTTGTCCTCCTGCAGCAGGTGACCTTGTTGTCCTCCTGCAGCTGGTGACCTTGTTGTCCTCCTGCAGCAGGTGACCTTGTTGTCCTCCTGCAGCTGGTGACCTTGTTGTCCTCCTGCAGCAGGTGACCTTGTTGTCCTCCTGCAGCTGGTGACCTTGTTGTCCTCCTGCAGCTGGTGACCTTGTTGTCCTCCTGCAGCTGGTGACCTTGTTATCCTCCTGCAGCTGGTGACCTTGTTGTCCTCCTGCAGCTGGTGACCTTGTTGTCCTCCTGCAGCTGGTGACCTTGTTGTCCTCCTGCAGCAGGTGACCTTGTTGTCCTCCTGCAGCAGGTGACCTTGTTGTCCTCCTGCAGCAGGTGACCTTGTTGTCCTCCTGCAGCAGGTGACCTTGTTGTCCTCCTGCAGCTGGTGACCTTGTTGTCCTCCTGCAGCAGGTGACCTTGTTGTCCTCCTGCAGCAGGTGACCTTGTTGTCCTCCTGCAGCAGGTGACCTTGTTGTCCTCCTGCAGCAGGTGACCTTGTTGTCCTCCTGCAGCAGGTGACCTTGTTGTCCTCCTGCAGCAGGTGACCTTATTGTCCTCCTGCAGCAGGTGACCTTGTTGTCCTCCTGCAGCAGGTGACCTTGTTGTCCTCCTGCAGCTGGTGACCTTGTTGTCCTCCTGCAGCTGGTGACCTTGTTGTCCTCCTGCAGCTGGTGACCTTGTTGTCCTCCTGCAGCAGGTGACCTTGTTGTCCTCCTGCAGCAGGTGACCTTGTTGTCCTCCTGCAGCAGGTGACCTTGTTGTCCTCCTGCAGCAGGTGACCTTGTTGTCCTCCTGCAGCAGGTGACCTTGTTGTCCTCCTGCAGCAGGTGACCTTGTTGTCCTCCTGCAGCAGGTGACCTTGTTGTCCTCCTGCAGCTGGTGACCTTGTTGTCCTCCTGCAGCTGGTGACCTTGTTGTCCTCCTGCAGCAGGTGACCTTGTTGTCCTCCTGCAGCTGGTGACCTTGTTGTCCCCTGCAGCAGGTGACCTTGTTGTCCTCCTGCAGCAGGTGACCTTGTTGTCCTCCTGCAGCAGGTGACCTTGTCCTCCTGCAGTAGGTTTAGCATGAGCGTTTTGTAACGTTTTGTAAATCGTCAGTAGCTTTAGAGAGATGTTCCCTGCCCCTCTGGAACACCAGTTGAGTGTCTCTCCGTTTCACCTTAACATAGTCATCATAGTTGTAGAGTGGCGCTGGCGGCGAGGAGATGATGGCATTAGGAAATCTCATGTCTGTCCTAAATAGCACAAAGTGAGGTGTGTCTCCTATGGAGGAGTTGACAGAGGAGTTTATCGAACATTGGACGATTGGTATAAGTTCATCCCATTTGTGACTGTCCCGATTGACTGTCACTCTGAGTGCGTCAAGGACCTTCTTGTTAGTTCTTTCAGCAAGGCCATTGCTAGCCGGTTGATAAGGCATTATATTACACTTTTTGATGTTGTACAATGTAGCCAGTTGTTCCAGGACAGAATTGTTCAATTCCGGGCCATTGTCAGAGAGTATAATCCTAGGTGGACCATACCTGCAAATTATATGATCATGAAAGGCACTAGCTATAGTTTCTGCAGTCTTGTTTGGAATTGGAACCAGTTCACAGTATCTAGAGAAGTTATCTACCATAACTAGGAGATGTTTATTTCCTCTGGAAGTTTCAGCAAAATTAGTTAACAAATCCATAGAAACACGATCCCAAGGTGCATTAGTCGTAGCGTAAGTCTGAATCGGGTTCGGGCCAGCAACATGGCCTCTGTGAGCTAGGCAGGTTAGACATTGATCCACGTGACGTTCAATCTGTTTGGCCATTTGGGCCAGTAGTATGTAAGACGAGCTTGCTTGATGGTGCGGTCCTTGCTGGGATGCGCACTGTGTGGGGCGTCATGAACAAGTTTTAACATGGTAGGAACTATCGACGCAGGAATAACAAGTTGATGTACCAGTCTGGCAGGAGATCCAAGCATAACTTTGCGATGGAGCACATGATCTAAGAGTACTAGTTCCTTGAGTGGCATGGGTGGCTTGACCGTAAGAGTCGTGTGCGGGTCCACGAGAAAGCTTATGATCGGTGCCCACATTGGGTCATGTCGTTGTGCGAGTTCTACATCTCGCAAGTCTAATGAAGGGTATTCAACGTGAACGAGAGCGACGTAACGGGAGAGGGCATCGGCAACTACATTGCGTTTGCCAGGTAAGTATCCAAACGTGGGCAGGAACTCTTGTATGGTGAGCGACCAACGGGCAAACTTGCCTATGGGGTTCTTGTCTCTGAACAAGGGAATGATAGCTTGGTGGTCCGTCAGTACATGGACAGGGTAGTTATAGATGATATCTCTGAAATGTTTGAGTGCCCACACGACAGCCAACGCTTCGCGCTCGGTTGTCGAATTATTCTTTTCAGCTTTAGAGAAGACTCGGCTCGCATATGCAACGGCATGTTCTTTTCTGTCGCTAGTTTGAGCGAGTACGGCACCTAACCCAATGTTACTGGCGTCGGTAACTAAATGAACGGTTGAGTGAAGTCTGGGAACTTGAGAACGGGAGAAGATATCAGGGCTTCTTTGAGCGTTTGAAATGCTTTCTCTTGATCAGTTGTCCAAATGAACGGAACGTCTTTCTTAAGGAGGTGAGTGAGAGGAGATGCAATCACTGAATAACCGGCAATGAAATGGCGGTAGAATCCAGCTAGGCCTACGAACTTTTGTACAGCTTCAGCATTATGAGGGACTGGGAAGTTCTTGACAGCTTCTATCTTTGAATCTAGAGTGGTGATGCCTTGTGAGGTGACGTTATGGCCGAGAAACTGTATTTTTTCTCTCATGAAGGCGCATTTGCTAAGTTTGATTTTCAGATTGGCTTCAGCTAGCTTCTGAAGGACTCGGTCCAAACTTTGGAGATGTGACGGTACATCCTTGGACATGATAATGAGGTCATCGAGGTAGACCATGAGGGTATTTCCTATCATTCGTTGGAACTGGTCTGTCTTAAGCCTTGAGAAGGTAATAGGGCTGCTGCGTAAGCCAAAAGGCATGCGAGTGTACTGGTAATGACCATTAGGGACGGAAAACACCGACAGTTCTCGACTTTCTGGGTCGAGCGGTATTTGCCAAAATCCTTGCAATAAATCAAGTGTGGAAAAAACCTTATTCTGACCTATGTTCTGCAATAAGTCAGTAAGCACAGGAAGTGGAAATCGATCGGGAATCGTAACTTGATTAAATTTCCTGAAATCAACGACGGGACGCCAAGAGCCATCCTTCTAGGGTACTAAGATTAACAGAGCATTCCATGGTGAAGTACTTTCTTCAATAACGCCATTGTGTAACATCTCGTCATTGAGTCGGTCTGCAACAGCTCGTTGAGAATGAGGCAATCTGTATGCGGGTACAAAAATTGGGCGAGTACCTGGTTCCAGTGGAATTTTGTGAGTAATGAGGTGCGTCAGTCCAAGTTGTTCACCTGTCAGTGCAACAACGTTGCGATGCTTGTTGAGGATGGTCAATAACTGAGATTGGGCGTCAGGGAAGTCAGTGGCACTAAGATGCACAGGTGAGATCGCGATCTGATTTCGATTTGTTGTGTGAGAGAGTGCATGTACCATTTGGTCAGTAGAGACCTCATCCACTACTCGCACCGGTAATGAATAATGGGCAAAGTCAACAATGTGTGTGCCTGATGCAAGGTGAATGTTGGAATTGGTGACGTTGGCAACATAAACAGCAGTAGTGTTATTCTGCACCTGATGTGAGGACGGTTCTACGTAGGTACCATTGATTTGACATGTGTCACTGTCAGCTATTACGTGTTCTAGGTCAGATACACCAGGTATTTTGACAATAACCTTTGTTAGTGCATGAGAATGTAGTACCATGTCTTGGTGTAAGATGCCTCTGACCTGAATGATGTTAGACTCCAGGCAAGTAAGGTAATGAACAATCGCTGGGGCCCCTTGCAAAGATTCATTGACCTCACCGACCTGCGAGACTGTGGAAACGCGCGTTGGTCTGGTGTCAGTAAATGACTGAGTGACAGGTTTGTTTGGCGTGACTGGTGGTCTGGTGTCAGTAAGTGGCTGAGTGACGGGTTTGTTTGGGCGTGACTGGTTAAGTGTAACCTGGTCTTCCCTGGTTTGTATGTACCTGACATAGTCCCAATGATTGGTGAACTCATGTCCCATGGTGTACACACTGCAAAGAGGTACTATTGTATCACCAATTGTTGCTTCCCAACGGTAAGCATCGATAGTACCTCGGTAGTCTCTCATGGTGTTTAATCCTAGTAAAATATCTCCAGGGAATCGTACTGCACCGGCTATTACATATGGCACGGTGAGTGATCTGTCA
>WNGS01151869.1:0-22278 GCA_020271785.1 Procambarus virginalis
TTAGCCTCGGCTACCATCCTCTTTGGTCCGGTTGTGTTTGGTCGAGTGGTTAAGGGATCCGTACATCCACATGCATTGCTTCAGGCAGTATGGTTCGAGTTACTTCTGGGTGTGAGTTTTCAGTTGCATATATCCTGGAGACCGTTATGCTTTTGGATGTACTCACCTAATTGTGGCTTGCGGGGGTTGAGCTTGGCTCTTTGGTCCCGCTCTCAACTGTCAATCAACTGGTGTACAGATTCCTGAGACTACTGGGCTCTATCATATCTACATTTGAAACTGTGTATGGAGTCAGCCTCCACCACATCACTTCCTAGTGCATTCCATTTATTAACTACTCTGACACTGAAAAAATTCTTTCTAACGTCTCTGTGGCTCATCTGGGTACTAAGTTTCCACCTGTGTCCCCTTGTTCGTGTCCCACCCGTGCTGAAGAGTTTGTCTTTGTCCACCCTGTCAATTCCCCTGAGAATTTTGTAGGTGGTTATCATGTCTCCCCTTACTCTTCTGTTTTCCAGGGATGTGAGGTTCAGCTCCTTTAGCCTTTCCTCGTAGCTCAATCCTCTCAGTTCCGGGACGAGCCTGGTGGCATACCGCTGAATCTTCTCTAACTTTGTCTTGTGTTTAACTAGGTATGGACTCCAGGCTGGAGCTGCATACTCCAGGATTGGTCTTACATAAGTGGTATACAGGGTTCTGAAAGATTCCTTACACAAGTTTCTAAAGGCAGTTCTTATGTTGGCCAGTCTAGCATATGCCGCTGATGATATTCTTTTGATGTGGGCCTCTGGGGACAGGTTCGGTGTGATATCAACCCCCAGATCTTTCTCTCTATTTGACTCTTGCAGGATTTCACCTCCCAGATGATACCTTGTGTTCAGCCTCCTGCTCCCTTCGCCTAATTTCATCACCTTACACTTTCCCGAGTTGAACTTTAGCAGCCATTTTCTAGACCATTCCTCCAGTTTATCCAGGTCATCCTGTAGTCTCTGTCTATCTTCATCCGTCTTGATTCTTCTCATAATTTTTGCATCATCAGCAAACATTGAGAGGAATGAGTCTATACCCTCCGGAAGATCGTTCACATATATTAGAAACAGGATGGGTCCAAGTACTGAGCCCTGTGGGACTCCGCTGGTGACATCTCGCCACTCTGATGTCTCCCCCCTCACCGTTACTCGCTGTTTCCTGTTGCTTAAGTACTCCCTTATCCACTGGAGCACCTTCCCTTTTACTCCTGCCTGTTGCTCCAACTTTTTTAACAGCCTTTTATGGGGTACTGTGTCAAAGGCTTTTTGGCAATCCAGGAAAATGCAGTCGGCCCACCCTTCTCTTTCCTGCCTAATTTTTGTTGCCTGGTCATAAAATTCTATTAACCCTGTGAGGCACGATTTACCATCCCTGAACCCATGTTGGTGGTGCGTTACAAAGTTATTTCCCTCCAGATGCTCTACGAGCCTTTTCCTCACGATCTTCTCCATCACCTTGCATGGTATACAAGTTAAGGAAACTGGCCTGTAATTCAGTGCCTCTTGCCTGTCACCCTTTTTGTATATTGGGACCACGTTAGCTGTCTTCCAACTTTCTGGTAAGTCTCCTGTTTCCAGTGACCTGTTATACACCATAGAGAGTGGCACACTTAGTGCTTCTGCACCTTCCTTTAGTATCCATGGTGAGATTCTGTCAGGCCCAACAGCCTTTGTCACATCCAGCTCCAGCAGACACCTTTTGACCTCATCACTGGTGAGGTCAAATTCCTCCAAGGTTGCTTGGTTTGCCGCCTCCTCATTTAGTGCAGGGGCTTCTCCTTGTTCTATTGTGAAGACCTCCTGGAATCTCTTGTTGAGTTCTTCACACACCTCCTTGTCATTCTCTGTGTATCTGTTCCTCGCCTTTCGCAGCTTCATCACTTGTTCCTTCACTGCTGTTTTCCTCCTGATGTGGCTGTGGAGCAGCTTTGGTTGGGTCTTGGCTTTACTCGCGATGTCATTTTCAAACTGTCTCTCTGCTTCCCTCCTCACTCTGAGGTACTCATTTCTGGCCCTCTGGTATCTCTCTGCTCTCTGGTGTTCTGTTATTTCTGTAGTTTCTCCATGTTCTTTTACTCAGTTGCTTCGCTACCTTGCATTCCTGGTTGAACCATGGGTTTTTCTGTTGTTTTTCGTTTTTCTCCTTTTGGACGGGGATAAACCTGTCTGCAGCTTCCTGGCACTTCTGGGTGACAAAATCCATCATGACCTGCACATTCTTGTCTCTAAGTTCTGTTTCCCATGGTATTCCCCTGAGGAAGCTCCTCATCTCGTCATATTTTCCTCTTCGGTAATTCAGTCTTTTTCCCTCCACTCCCATCCTTGGATAGGTTATCCCTACCTCCACCAAGTACTCAAAGGTCAGTACACTGTGGTCACTCATTCCTATGGGGGCTTCAACTTTGACTTCCCTTATTTCTGACTCATTCAGGGTGAATATCAAGTCGAGTCTAGCTGGTTCATCATTGCCTCTCACTCTTGTGGGTTCCTTGACATGCTGGCTCAGAAAATTCCTTGTTGCCACTTCCAAGAGTTTAGCTCTCCACGTATCTGCACCACCATGTGGGTCCCCATTCTCCCAGTCTATCTTTCCATGGTTGAAATCGCCCATGATTAAGAGTCTGGAGCCATTTCTGCAGGCGACTGAAGCTGCTCTCTCTATTATATAATGGTTGCCATGTTGTTCCTATCAAACTCCTGTCTAGGTCTTCTGTCATTTAGGGGAGGGTTGTAAATGACTGCCACTATTATCTTAGGTCCACCCATTGTTATAGTTCCTGTTATGTAATCTCTGAATCCGTCACAGCCCGGAATTTCCATCTCATCAAAACTCCAGTCCTTTCTTATCAGCAGGGCCACTCCTCCACCTCCTCTCCCTTCCCTCTCTTTCCTTACTATATAGTAGTCCTTTGGAAACACAGCATCTGTTATGACTCCTGACAATTTTGTTTCCGTTAGTCCTATTACATCAGGGTTTTCTTCTTGCAACTTTCTGCCAGTTCACTTGCTTTATTGGTAATCCCATCAATGTTTGAGTACATTACCTTGAAGCTCACTTTCTTATATCCAAATTCACCCTCACTCCCCACAAGTGTAGGAAGTTGTTCTATGGTCTGATTATCCCGCATATTTGATGGTGCTACATAGCCTTCCCGGTTTGGTGCCTTTCTATTGATAATTCCTTCCTTCCTTCCTCCTCCTGTGAGGTAGATTCCAGGGGATCAAGGGAGGTGGAGTGGGGGATGGAGGGCTTAGGTCTTCCTCAGGCCTGCTTGGGGCAGGAAGAAGTCCTGGGGGTGAGGGAGCAGGGATTGCTTGGGGAAAGGGCACGCCCTCTTGCGGTGTAGTTGACAGGAGTTTGGAGGGAGATGGAGTGGGGGATAGAGGGCTTTGGTCTTGCTCAGGCCTGCTTGGGGCAGGGAGAAGACCAGGGCTGGGAAAGCAGGGGCTACATGGGGAGGGGAGGGAAGGATTTGGGTTTCATGATGGGCAGGCGATGAGTCACAATAACGTGGCTAAAGTATGTTGACCAGACCACACACTAGAAGGTGAAGAGACGATGACGTTTCGGTCCGTCCTGAACCATTCTCAAGTCGATTGAAAATGGTTCATGATGGGCATTGTGCAGGGGCAAAGAAGGGTTTGTGCTGGGGGTTAGGAAGAGCCTTATTGGGTGATGGGCTGGGGTGTTGCATTCCCCCTGGGGTTCCTGGGTTGCTGGATTGGGGCTCCCCACTCCCCATGTATGTATGTATGTATGTATGTATGTATGTATGTATGTATGTATGTATGTATGTATGTTGTATGTATGTATGTATGTATGTATGTATGTATGTTTGTATGTATGTATGTATGTATGTATGTATGTATGTTTGTATGTATGTATGTATGTATATGTATGTATTAGTATGTATGTATGTATGTGTGTGTATGTATGTATGTATGTATGTATGTATGTATGTATATGTATGTATGTATGTATGTATGTATGTATGTATATATATATATATTGTCACGGGGGGTGGGCCGGGGCTCTGCTAGCACTCGGCTGCTAGGGGCTCGAAAGGCCGAATACTCAGCCCCTCCGACTCCCGGGATTCACCGGAGTCTCCTTGGTCCCACAGGAGAGGACCAGCAATGCCCACCTCCGCAGGTCTTTGCTTCCACCACTGAAGGGGTGCCACTGACTCACCCTGGAAGCCCTTCAGTCAACCACGGGGAAACTGCTATCAGCAATTCCGGCCTAGACCCGTGGAGGAGTGAAGGAAGACTCGGGCTTACCTTATAACAAACCTCCCTGAGTCTTGCCTGCCGGACAAAGAGGTTGCAGGAACTCCTTTCCCGCCTGTCTTCTCTATCTTTTTCTCAACAAGGTCGCCAGCTGGGTTATTATATCTGCACCCCAGCGATGCAGTTCAGTGGGTGTATATATGTTGTTTGTTGCCAGAGTGTTGCTACTCCCAAGATCTACTATGGACTGTCAGCCCAGGGTACACTCCCTTGAAGGTCCGTGTGGCTTTACCTCTCTCTAGCCACCACGTTACTAGTTGCCACCTTTCAGGCACTAATACTGATCGGATGGCTAAGGGTACCTTTCATATACGTCTGTGCTGTTTACCACTCTCCAGGCAATAAGAACTAAGTGGTACTATGATACATTCGTGTATGCTCATATAGAAAATAATAATGATGGAGGCACACTTAAACACAATAATAAAATGTGTGAATTTACTGATACGAATTACATGATCACACATATGACTACAAGTAATATAAAGAATGATAAAATAATAATAATAACTCTGGAGATTGTCAGCAACTCTTCTCTCACGTTCTCCAGGCTCCTTCAACTGGGCAGAAAGACAGGAGTCACACACTCTCACAGAAGGGCCTCTTCACCACGTCGGCTCCTCTTCTTCACTGTCCTGCCATCCACACACACTGTCCTCTCTGACAGTCCTGGACATAAGCTGCCCTGCAGCCTATTCTGCTACTAAAGCATTAATATCCTATTTCCACATATATAAGTGAATATATGGCCTATCTAGCCTACTCTCACAAAGGGGTAATGGGAGGGAAAATGATCTACCTTAACATCCTTGGCTCACGACGCCTGTCCCTCGATGGTGTGAGGGTCCTATGCTTCCTGAGTCGATCCTCGGTGATCCAGGAACGTTCCCACAGGTCCTCAGGTGTCGTGAAGCCTTCGCGTCTTCGCCGTTCCAATCCCTGGGGTTCAGCTATCCCAATCCTGGTCCATCAATGGGCGCTGAGCTAATCGCTATATTCACACACACGTTCCTTCCACAAGGCGTTGCTCCTCGTCCTAGGAACGGTGTCGTCCCTCCAACAACCTCAGTGGATGTGACCCAGTCACAGCTATGCCTGCCCGCCACACCTTTCAGGCCCTCAACGTCACGCGTCGCCGCCCAGCGTCGTCACCGACAATTCTCCAAGTTTGGCACTTCTCTGCCCACTCAACTTGGTTCCTTTTTGCTTCCCAGAAGCGCGGGGCCTCCTATATATCAGGTGGGCTGCGATGGCTAGCTCTAATCCACTGAGAAAGGCCTGTAAAGCCTCCAATCTTGAGAGCTGACAGAGGAGCGTCCTCTCCCCTTCGCTGTCAGGTCAACTCTGACGTTGGCGCCGCCCGGGACACTCGGTGACGTCACGGCGGGCTCTAATTGGTCGCCCGTGACCCGAGTCACCCAATCCGCACACGGCTAGCGTCCATTCCAAAACGTCATATCTGCAGTAGGGGATACTCTTTCATTTATATCCGGGCGCCTCTTTCCCCTTACCTACAGACTTATAATGTAAGTTTCTCCCTGTAGGGAGAGTCGATATGACTCTTACAGCAGGCAACGAAAGAGATAGGAGAGGGCACCGTAACATACCCCTCCCCTTAAAATAAGAGTCATATCGGTTAGTGAATCCGGGAGAGGGCATCTGCTACCACATTCTCCCTTCCTTTAATGTGCCTGATTTCTAGCCAGTACTCTTGTAACAGTAGGGCCCATCTTGTCAGCCTTTGGTTCGTGTTCTTCATCCTGTGCACGAACGTCAAGGGGTTATGATCGGTGAACACTTGCACCGGTCTAGTACCTCCACCCACATAGACGTCGAAATGTTTCAGTGCCAGGATCAGGGCTAGGGCTTCCTTTTCCACTGTACTATAAGCCCTCTGGTACTTTTCGAATTTCTTCGAGTAGAATGCTACTGGACGGTGAACTCCGTCCTTCTCTTGAGCTAACATGGCTCCAATCCCCACGTCGCTAGCGTCGACGTACAAGATAAAGTTCGACTCGAAGTCGGGCGAAATCAGCACTGGCGCTTCGGTTAATAACTGCTTGGTCTTCTCGAAGGACTCCTGGCATGCTTCCCCCCACCTCCATCTAACGTTCTTAGATAGCAATTCAGTCAGAGGGTGTGCCACTGTCGAGAAGTTCTTGCAAAATCCTCTGTAGTATCCGATCATCCCTAAATATCGTAACAATTCTTTTCTCGTCCTGGGATTCGGATATTCTTTGATTGCCTTCACTTTATGGTCTACCGGAGTCACCTTCCCTTGACCCACGATGAAACCTAAGTATTCTAATCGGGCCTTACCGAATTCGCTCTTGGCCAGATTTACCGTCAGGTTCGCTTCTTCCAACCGTTGGAATAACTCCGTCAGTCGATTCATGTGTTGTTTCCAGCTATCGGCGTACACCACAATATCGTCTATATACACGGCGCAACCGTCCATCCCTCTTAGCACTTCGTTCATCATCCTCTGAAAACAACTTCCGCTGTTCTTCATACCAAACGGAAGTACCTTATACTGGTACAATCCGTCTGGAGTAGCAAACGCTGAGATCTTTCTCGCACTCGGAGACAAAGGGATTTGATAGTATCCTTTCAGCAGATCGACCTTGGTAACAAACCTTGCGTTTCCCACTTGGTCGACGCAATCACTTATTCGGGGCATCGGGTGAGAATCCGACACGGTTATGGAATTCACTTTGCGATAGTCGGTGCAAAAACGATAGGATCCATCACTCTTCTTGACCAGCACACAGGGCGAGCTCCACTCACCATTGCTGGGCTCAGCGAGATCATTCGCTAGCAAATATTCCACCTCCTGTCGCATGATCTTCCTCTTTTCAGGACTCACCCGATAAGCGCTCTGCTTGATTGGCTTTCCTCCGCGCACGTCCACTTCGTGCACCACACTCTTGTGCCGTCGGGGCACATCCGTGAAGAGCGACTTGTTCCTTCGTATCAGCGTCACTAGATCTCTCCTTTTCCCTTTATCCAGATGACGCAGCCTCTCTTCTAGATGTACCAAACTCTCTGTGTTTGACAGGCGTGTACCATCGGCACGGGCCCACTTTCTTTCCTCTGCTGGCAACACTTGGCCCATCTCCATACACAGAGCCAATTTCCCTTCCTGGGACGGTGTTGCTCCCTTCACTCCCGAACTCTCTTGCTCCTCTGGGAAGTATGGCTTCAAACGATTGATATGACATACCTGTGTCTTGTTAGGGCAATTCGGCTTACTGATCTCATAACTTACAGGACCCACACGGCGAACAACCGAGTATGGACCACCAAAGCGTGATTCCGTCACTCTACCTCTCCCAGGTAGCAACATCATCACTCTGGCTCCTGCCTCGAACTCCCTTGGGACAGCCTTCTTGTCGTACCAGATCGACATCTTCTCTTGAGCTGTCTTCAGGTGATCAGCAGCCAGCTCCTTCGCCGTTTTCAACCGTTCGTGGAATCTCCGCACATACTCTTCCACTGTCACTAATGTTTTCTCCGCCGTCAACTGCTCCTTCAGCATCGATAACGGGCTCCTTACTTCGTGTCCAAACACTAGCTGGAATGGAGAGAATCCCAGAGACTCAACAATAGCATCTCGGATCGCAAACAGGGCTGGACAGACAGCCTCATCCCATTCCGCTCCCTGTTCTGCACAATACACCCTTAAGATGGTCTTCAGAGTGGAATGGAACCTCTCAATCGCTCCCTGCGATTGAGGTCTATAAGGAGACGATCGTAGTTGGGCTATTCCCCAGCTTGCCATAGCTTGCCTAAACCACTTCGACTGGAAAACGCTTCCACAGTCGGACTGGATCTTCTTGGGCACACCTACCCAAGCAAAGAACCGCTGAAGGTGTCCCATGACGCATCTCGATGTCACCTTCCGCACTGGGATCGCCTCTGGAAATCTCGTCGAAGCACACATGATAGTCAATAAGTAATTATTCCCTTTCTGGTCTTAGGTAGTGGTCCCACGACGTCGATTATTAGGCGTTCAAACGCCTGGCCGAACGCCGGAACTGGAACCAAAGGTGCTTTCGGGATGGCAGGGACGTTCTTCCCCGCTCTCTGGCACGGGAAACACGTCTTGCAAATTCTTCTTACATCCGCGTCCATGCCCGGCCAATAAAAATGTTCCCGAAGCCTGCTTAAAGTCTTGGTCACTCCCAAGTGACCCGCGGGATCCACTGAGTGTGCAAGCTTCAGTACCGCGTTTCTGTACCGCGCCGGCATCACCACCTGACGCCTCACTCTCAGCACATCATCACCCGCTTCTTCCCTAACCGGTCTCCACTGCCTCATTAACACTCCCTTCTCCACGAAGAAGTGAGTTGGTGACTCGGGTCCGGCGAGACCTCCTTCAGCCTCCCGTACCAACTCAGGAAACTCTTCCCTTTGCAGCTCACCTAGACGGGTGCGGTCAATGCCTAGAGGACTGGTGAGAGTAACTTGGACACTCCTATCCGACCCTTCCTCACCTGTCGCTTGTCCTCTGGCCTCCTCTCGGAACAAATGATCGAGCCCCAGGTCACCCGGCATGTTCTCTTCGGCGTGACTGGATCCGCTCACATCATCTTCCCTCACGTCTCGTCCCGACGTCACCGCGCATACCGGAAATGCCACTCTCGCAATTTCCGTTTCGCCACTGCTGGCGCCCGTCCTGCTGCTCTGTCGATAGGGTTCTATACACTCCTCACCTTTAATCAAATTCGGGAGAACACATCCCCCACAGGAGTCATTCCCTAGGATCACCTGAGCTTCCATCCTGGGCAGTAGAGCACAGACCCCTACTACGAGAGTCTGACAACCATAGTCTGAATTAAGAGTCACCTTATGAAGGGGCATCCTCACTTGTCCCCCCAACGTCCTTATCAGGGCTTCCCCTGT
This sequence comes from Procambarus virginalis, assembly GCA_020271785.1. Lineage (NCBI taxonomy): Eukaryota > Metazoa > Arthropoda > Malacostraca > Decapoda > Cambaridae > Procambarus > Procambarus virginalis. The sequence continues at coordinate 9,225 of WNGS01151869.1, forward strand.
ACTGGAACGTCTGTAGTCCTCGGGGAAGAGGGATTCACTAACAAGGGTGAAGTCGGATCCAGTGTCCCTCAGCATCCTTGCTGGCACAGGATCAGCTCCTCTTATCTTCACCGTCCCCTCACACACAAAGGGGTGAATCCTCTTCTCCCTTATCACTGGCATATCACCTGAATTATCGTTGGCTTCTTCGCTTCCTATCCTCGCGAAAGCCACATTCCCACTGTGCCTTGGGCGGCTGCACTCCCTTGCAAAGTGTCCTCGTCCCCCACAGTTGTAACACCGACCACCTCTCCTGGGCGACCCTCTACTAGTCACCCTGGTAGCACCAACGGTAGAGGTTCCCTGGGTCCTCCTAGGACTCCCCGTCGTCGGTTCCCGGGCAGCGGCAATCGCTCCCGAGCTAGGTCCACTGCTCACAGCTTGGGGCTTCCTTCCCGCGTCCCTTGAGCTCTTGAACCGGGTTACCTCATCGGGCACACTACTCTTGGGAGAGCCCCCACCCGTCCTCGCTCCTCCTGAACTCCTAAAGTTCCCTCCCGACCTGGGGTAAGGCGAGTGTCTGGGCGGCCCCTCCCTCCTGAGATGTAGTGCCTCCTCCAGCATGTCGGCTCGGTCCGCTGCAGCCTTTAGGTCCTTAATACCTGCTTCTCTCACCCTTACTCGCAACTCTGGATGGAGCACTGACATAAACTTCTCCATCACTATCAGTCGTTTGATATCATCCGCCGACTCCGCTTCCTCCGCCTTCAACCACCGTAGGAACTTCCGTTCCATATCCCTGGCGGTCTCGGCGTAAGACTTTCCCGACGCTCTTGTACACTCTCTGAACCGCTTCCGGTACATCTCCGGAGTCAGCCGGAATGAGTGGAGCACCGCATTCTTAATTGCGTCGTAATTAGCACACTCTTCTAGGTCCAGCATGTTGTAGGCTTCCCGGGCCTCACCAGTCAACCTGCCCTGGACCAGAGCAGCCCAATCATCTTCTGGCCACTCCTTCAGAGTTGCTATCCGTTCAAAGTGTTCGAAGAACGCCTCAGCTTCTTGTGGTTCGAACGTAGGTAAGTCACGTTCCCTTACCTTGAAGTCATCCCGCCGTGCAGGTAGTGCGGGCAGACCACGCTCAACGCGACGCAATTCGACTTCTTTCTTTGCCTTTATCTCCTCCAGTCGCAGTTGTCTCTCTCCTTCTTCTCGCTGCAGCCGTGCTTCTCGCTCACGCTCCTCTCGCTGCAGCCATGCTTCTCGCTCACGCTCCTCTCGCTGCATTTCTCTCTCCTCTCGTCTCAGCTGGGCTTCCAGTTGCATCTTCATTATTTCCAGTTGCAGGCTCCTCTTACTACAGCTGGACCTTCCACTGCTCCCATGTTCACTGTGAATTCTCTCCACACTGGTAGGCGCTTGGGGTGGCTCTAGTCGGGACGGTTCACCTTGCGACGGCTCTTCTTGGGACGGCTCTCCTTGAGATGGCTCCTCTCCCGTCGCCTCCTCTCGAGCTGTGAGCTGTGCCATGATCTCTATCCTTCGCTCCGCGACCTTAGTCGTCCTCAACCTGATCCCAAAGTGGTTTGCCACTTGTTGGAGCTGGGCCTTGGTACACTCTTCCAAAATTCTCTCGTCCCTTGTGTCAATAAATTTCTTTACTTTATCCTCCTCCATCTCTATATCATCGAGCATACACGACAGCACAGACAAGTTAGTAGGTACTAATTTCACCGTTTCAGTCCCTTAGCTGGTTGGGTAACAGTACCCTGAATTCACTGGCCACACTGTATTTGTACCCTGGCAACACTGTCTTGAAATTTTGGGCAACACTGTAGCTTGATCAATACACCTTGGCAACACTGTAGCTTGATCCACCCTTCCTGGCGAAGTCTCCAGTTCTTGGCTACTGTGGTTCGAATCCTGGCAAGGTCGCCAGTTCTTGTCACGGGGGGTGGGCCGGGGCTCTGCTAGCACTCGGCTGCTAGGGGCTCAAAAGAATGCTCAGCCCCTCCGACTCCCGGGATTCACCGGAGTCTCCTTGGTCCCACAGGAGAGGACCAGCAATGCCCACCTCCGCAGGTCTTTGCTTCCACCACTGAAAAGGGGTGCCACTGATTCACCCTGGAAGCCCTTCAGTCAACCACGGGGAAACTGCTATTAACAGTTCCGGCCTAGACCCGAGGAGGAGTGAAGGAAGACTCAGGCTCACCTTATAACAGTAACTCCCCTGAGTCTTGCCTGCCAGACAAAAAGGTTGCAGGAACTCCTTTCCCGCCTGTCTTCTCTATCTTTTCCTCAACAAGGTCGCCAGCTGGGTTATTATATCTGCACCCCAGCGATGCAGTTCAGTGGGTGTATATATGTTGTTTGTTGCCAGAGTGTTGCTACTCCCAAGATCTACTATTGGACTGTCAGCCCAGGGTACACTCCCTTGAAGGTCCGTGTGGCTTTACCTCTCTCTAGCCACCACGTTATTAGTTGCCACCTTTCAGGCACTAATACTGATCGGATGGCTAAGGGTACCTTTCATATAAGTCTGTGCTGTTTTACCACTCTCCAGGCAATAAGAACTAGGTGGTACTATGATGACCTTCGTGTATACTCATATAGAAATATAATAATGGAGGCACACTTAAACACAATAATAAAATGTGTGAATTTACTGACACGAATTACATGATCACACATATGACTACAAGTAATACAAGAAAATGATAAAATAATAATAATAACTCTGGAGATTGTCAGCAACTCTTCTCTCGCGTTCTCCAGGCTCCTTCAACTGGGCAGATAGACAGGAGTCACACACTCTCTCACAGAAGGGCCTCTTCACCACGTCGGCTCCTCTTCTTCACTGTCCTGCCATCCACACACACTGTCCTCTCTGACAGTCCTGGACATAAGCTGCCCTGCAGCCTATCCTACTACTGAAGTATTAATGTCCTAATTCCACATACATAAGTGAATATTATGGTCTATCTAGCCTACTCATACAAAGGGGTAATGGGAGGGAAAATGATCTACCTTAACAATCCTGGCTCACGACGCCTGTCCCTCGATGGTGTGAGGGTCCCACGCTTCCTGAGTCGATCCTCGGCGATCCAGGAACGTTCCCACAGGTCCTCAGGTGTCGTGAAGCCTTCGCGTCGTCGCCGTTCCAATCCCTGAGATTCAGCTATCCCAATCCTGGTTCATCAATGGGCGCTGAGCTAATCGCTATATTCACACACACGTTCCTTCCACAAGGCGTTGCTCCTCGTCCTAGGAACGGTGTCGTCCCTCCAACACCCTCAGTGGATGTGACCCAGTCACAGCTAAGCCTGCCCGCCACACCTCCAGGCCCTCAACGTCCAGCGTCGCCGCCGACAATTTTCCGAGTTTGGCGCTTCTCTGCTCAATGAACTCGGTTCCTTTTCGCTTCCCAGAAGCGCGGGGTCTCCAATATATCAGGTGGGCTGCGATGGCTAGCTCTAATCCACTGAGAAAGGCATGTAGAGCCTCCAATCCTTGAGAGCTGACTGAGGTGCGTCCTGTCGCCTCTACTGTCAGGTCAACTCTGACGTTGGCGCCGTCCGGGGCACTCGGTGACGTCACGGCGGGCTCTGATTGGTCGCCCGTGACCCAAGCCACCCAATCCGCACACGGCTAGCGTCCATTCCAAAACGTCATATCTGCAGTAGGGGATACTCTTTCATTTTCATCAGGGCGCCAATTTCCTTTTACTCACAACTTATAAGAACATAAGAACATAAGAACAAAGGCAACTGCAGAAGGCCTATTGGCCCATACGAGGCAGCCCCTATAATGTAAGTTTCTCCCTTAGCTGGCGGCCGATCTGGTCGCCACACATACCAACAGACTTCCCTGTACCTCAGAGAAACAGTAGGGAGAGTCGATATGACTCTTACAGCAGGCAAACGAAAGAGATAGGAGAGGGCACCGTAACAACTGCCATGTTGTTTCTGTCATACTCTTGCCTGGGTCTTCTGTCGTTTGTTGGAGGGTTATATATCACTGCTACTACTGCTACGCTTGATTCTCCAATCGTCATGGTGCTTGTTATGTAGTCTCTGAACCTCTCTCACAGCCCGGGATAACCATCTCCTCGAAACTCCATTCATTTCTCAACATAAGGGCCACATACAAGCCCGAGCAGTGGTGGATGATGGTTTTGGTTGGTGACAGTGGTGGTTGATGGTTGTTGGTTGATACCTGGTTGATGGGGTTCTGGGAGTTCTTCTACTCCCCAAGCCCGGCCCGAGGCCAGGCTCGACTTGTGAGAGTTTGATCCACCAGGCTGTTGCTTGGAGCGGCCCGCAGAGCCACATACCCACCACAGCCCGGCTGATCCGGGACTTCTCTTAGGAAACAGTCCAGTTTTCTCTTGAAGATGTCCACGGTTGTTCCGGCAATATTTCTTATAGTCGCTGGGAGGACGTTGAACAACCGCGGACCTCTGATGTTTATACAGTGTTCTCTGATTGTGCCTATGGCACCTCTGCTCTTCACTGGTTCAATCTTGCATTTTCTTCCATATCGTTCACTCCAGTACGTTGTTATTTTACTGTGTAGATTTGGGACCTGGCCCTCCAGTATTTTCCACGTGTATATTATTTGGTATCTCTCTCGTCTCCTTTCTAGAGAGTACATTTGGAGAGCTTTGAGACGATCCCAATAATTTAGGTGTTTTATCTCGTCTATGCGTGCCGTATATGTTCTCTGTATTCCCTCTATTTCAGCAATCTCTCCTGCTCTGAAGGGGGAAGTGAGTACTGAGCAGTATTCGAGACGGGACAACACAAGTGACTTGAAGAGTACAACCATTGTGATGGGATCCCTGGATTTGAAAGTTCTCGTAATCCATCCGATCATTTTTCTGGCTGATGCGATATTTGCTTGGTTATGCTCCCTAAACGTTAGATCGTCGGACATCATTATTCCCAAATCCTTGACATGCTGTTTTTCTACTATGGGAAGATTTGATTGTGTTTTGTACCCTGTATTATGTTTCAGATCCTCATTTTTGCCGTACCTGAGTACCTGAAATTTATCACTGTTAAACATCATATTATTTTCTGCTGCCCAATCGAAAACTTTGTTGACATCTGTTTGTAGTTTTTCAATGTCTTCAGCAGAGGTAATTTTCATGCTGATTTTTGTGTCATCTGCGAAGGATGACACGAAGCTGTGACGTGTATTTTTGTCTATATCAGATATGAGAATAAGGAACAGTAGCGATGCAAGGACTGTACCTTGAGGTACAGAGCTTTTAACATCGCTTGGACTCGATTTTATCTGATTGACTGTTACTCTTTGTGTTCTGTTCGACAGGAAATTGAGTATCCAGCGTCCTACTTTTCCAGTTATTCCCATTGACCTCATTTTGTGAGCTATCACCCCATGGTCACATTTGTCGAAAGCCTTTGCAAAGTCTGTGTATACAACATCTGCATTTTGCTTTTCTTCTAGGGCTTCTGTGATTTTGTCATAGTGGTTGAGTAACTGTGACAGACAGGATCTTCCCGCTCTAAATCCATGTTGTCCTGGATTGTGCAATTCATTGTTTTCCATAAAACTAGAAATTTGATTCCTAATCACTCTTTCAAACACTTTTATTATGTGTGATGTTAGTGCAACTGGCCTATAATTTTTTGCCAAGGCTTTACTCCCCCCCTTGTGCAACGGAGCTATATCTGCAGATTTAAGTGCTGCTGGTATCTCCCCTGTATCCAGGCTCTTTCTCCATATTACGCTGAGTGCTCTCGCTACTGGTACTTTACATTTCTTTATGAATATTGAATTCCATGAGTCAGGCCCAGGGGCTGAGTGCATGGGCATATTGTCAATTTCTCTTTCAAAGTCTTCCGAGTTTGTGGTAATATCCGTTATATTATCTGCAGCTTGAATGTCATTCATAAAGAAGCTGTCTGGGTCATCAACTTTCATGTTGTTAATTGGTGTGCTAAACATAGCCTCATACTGGCTTCTTAGAATTTCACTAATCTCTTTGTTGTCCTCTGTGTACGTACCTTCATTTGTAATTAACGGTCCAATACTGGTCGAGGTTTTGGATTTTGATTTAGCGTATGTGAAAAAATATTTCGGATTTTTCCTTATCTCTTGTATAGCTCTCTGTTCCAATTCCATTTCCTCAGACTCATATGATCGCTTCAACGTTTGTTCGATTTCTTCGATCTCCCTGCTTAGGCTTATTTTCCTTGCTTGTGATAGTTGTGTCTGCCGAAGCATTTCCGTAATTTTTTCCTTCTCCTGTACAGTCGTCTGCGTTCTCTTTCTAGAGTGTTCCTCTTTCTGCCCCTCCTCACCGGCACGTGCTTCAAGCAGACCTTGTAAGCTTCAGCTGTCAGTTGAGCTATTCCCTGTGTGGGAGTTTTGTCGCTTAAGACCGTCTCCCATTGAATGGTTGAAAGGTCTACATTTTTTTTCCCAGTCAATCCTCTTATTGTTGAAATTGAATTGATTGAATATTCCTTCTCGCTTGTTGGGTCTCTTAGATCTACTACCGTTATTTATGCTAGTTCGCACTTCAATGAGCTTATGGTCTGAGTATGAAGTATCTGAGATTGTTATGTCTCTGATTAGTTCATCATTGTTTGTGAATAACAAGTCTAGTGTGTTTTCGTTCCTAGTTGGTTCTGTAATCTGTTGATTGAGCGAGAATTTGTCACAGAATCTCAAAAGTTCTCTGACCTGTGGCTGGTTATTTCCCGGGTCATTCCCTGCTATGATATTTGTGTTTGCCATTCTCCATCTTAGACTCGGTAAATTGAAATCTCCAAGGAAGATAATATCTGGAGCTGGGTTTGCTAGGTCATCAAGTATGTTCTCTATTTTGTGCATCTGCTCTGTGAATTCCTCAACCGTTGTATCTGGCGGTTTATATATTAAAATAATAATTAGGTTTAGTTTCTCTACCTTAATTCCAAGTACCTCTACCACCTCATTAGTTGAGTTTAGTAGTTCTGTGCATACCAGGTCCTCTTTAATATACAGACCTACTCCCCCATTTGACCTAGTTTTTCTATCACATCTGTATAAATTATAATTTGGAATCCAGATTTCACCATCCATGTAATCTTTTGTATGAGTTTCCGTGAATGCCCCAAATATGGAGTTTGACTCTAATAGGAGACCATTTATGAACTTGACTTTATTTCTTGACTTTGGCTTTAGACCTTGAATGTTTGCAAAAATGAATGATTGTCCATATTGTGTGTCACTTCTGGAAGGTTTTGGTGGTTCTCCCTCCTCTCTACCCTGACCCAGGGTGTGTTGTTGTGGCAATGGTTTGTCCAGTTTTGGAAGTGATATTGGGGAGTGTGGTAGTCTCTGTGTAGTTGGGGGGTGTAGTATGTGTGGGCTTGATGACGAAATGTAGTCCAGTCTCGGGCATTTCCCCCTCTCCATCCGTACTCCTGCCACGTTTCTGCCTGTCTGTTTCTCCCTCTGTTTCTGCCTGCCTCTAAAAAATGTTCAGGGCTATTATACTCCTTTTCCCCCATGTAACCCAAGCCCTCCACCCTCTTCTCCCCCCCCCCAAGCCTCCCCATCTCCCCAATCCCCCAAAGCCTCTCCTCCCCCATGCTTCCCCCAACCCTCCCTCTCTCACCCCCCCAACCCTCCCCCTCTCACTCTCCCCCCAACCCTCACCCTCTCACTCACCCCCCCTTCCCTCCCCCTCTTACCCACCCCCCTTACCCTCCCCCTCTCCCCACTACCCCCTCTCCTCCACCTCCCCCAAGCCCTCCCTCCTCCACCAATCTACCCGTGCCAGGTCCCCCAGCTCCCACTCACCCCAGATCCCAAAGGTCCCCCCAGAGGAGAAGCAGAAGAGAGTCAGTTTCAGGGTGATGTACTCGAACATAGATGGGATCACAAGCAAGACAAGTGAACTAAGGGAAAGAGCACAAGAAGTGAACCCAGATGTAATCGGACTCACTGAAACAAAACTCTCTGGAATCATAACGAATGCCGTGTTTCCCCAGGAGTACACAGTAATAAGGAAAGAGAGGGAAGGTAGGGGAGGAGGCGGAGTGGCCCTACTCATGAGAAAGGAATGGAGTTTTAAGGAGATGGCCATCCCGGGCTGTGAGGAGTTCAGAGACTACATAGCAGGCACCATGACAATGGGAGGACCAAGAATAGTAGTAGCAGTAATATACAACCCTCCACCAAATGACAGAAGACCCAGTCAAGAGTATGAAAACAACAACATGGCAGTTAACACTATAATTGAGAGGGCAGCCTCTGCTGCCTGTAGAAATAGATCCCACCTGCTCATCATGGGCGACTTCAATCACGGAAGGATTGACTGGGAGAACAAGGAACCGCATGGAGGCGAGGATACGTGGAGAGCCAAACTATTGGAGGTGGTGACAAGAAACTTTTTAACCCAGCATGTCGGAGAACCCACAAGGATGAGAGGCAATGACGAACCAGCGAGACTCGACCTAGTCTTCACTCTGAACGACTCCGACATAAGAGAAATCGGTTTTGAGGACCCAGTAGGAATGAGCGACCACAGTGTACTGGTGTTTGAGTACTTGATTGAAGAAGGGTTATTGAACTCGAGGAGGGATACCGAAACCAAAAGGTTAGCATACCGAAAGGGAAACTATGAGGGGATAAGAAAATTTCTGACAGAAATAGCATGGGAAACAGAGCTCAGGGGAAAGACGGCTCAAGATATGATGGATTACATCACGCAGAAGTGCAAGGACGCAGCAAACAAATTTGTCCCAGTCCAAAAGGAAAACAGAGAAATGAAAATGAGAAACCCATGGTTTAATCAGAGATGTAGGCTAGCTAAGCAGCAAAGTAAAAGGGCATGGAGAAACTATAGGAATAACAGGACACTGGAGAGCAGAGAAAGATACCAGAATGCCAGGAATGAATATGTCAGGATGAGAAGAGAGGCAGAAAGACAATACGAAAATGACATCGCAAGCAAGGCAAAGACTCAGCCTAAATTGTTGCATAGCCACATCAGGAGAAAAACAACAGTAAAGGAACAGGTTATGAAACTGAGGATAGGGGCGGAAGGATTCACTACAAATGACAAGGAAGTGTGTGAGGAGTTGAATAAGAAATTCCAGGAGGTCTTCACCTTCGAGCAAGGAGAAATTCCAGAGGTAAGAGAGGGAATAGCTAACCAGGAACCACTGGAAGACTTTGAGATTACCAGCGGGGAAGTAAGGAAGTGTTTACTAGAGTTGGATGTGACAAAGGCTATAGGCCCAGATGGAATCTCCCCATGGGTTCTAAAGGAAGGAGCAAGAGAACTGTGCCTACCACTCTCCATAGTGTATAACAAATCACTGGCAACAGGGGAACTGCCAGATATTTGGAAAGCAGCTAACGTAGTCCCGATATACAAGAAAGGGGATAGACAGGAGGCACTGAACTACAGGCCAGTGTCCCTAACCTGCATACCATGCAAGCTGATGGAGAAGATTGTGCGAAAAAAACTAGTGGAGCATCTGGAGCGAAGGAACTTTGTAACACAGCATCAACATGGGTTCAGGGATGGCAGGTCCTGCCTCACAGGGTTACTTGAATTCTACGACCAGGCAACAAAAATAAGGCAAGAAAGAGAAGGGTGGGCAGACTGCATATTTTTGGATTGTCAGAAAGCCTTTGATACAGTGCCACACAAGAGGCTAGTGCGAAAGTTGGAGATGCAGGCTGGAGTGAAAGGGAAGGTACTCCGGTGGATAGAGGAGTACCTAAGCAACAGGAGACAACGAGTCTGTGTGAGGGGTGAAGTCTCAGATTGGCGAGACGTTACAAGTGGAGTCCCGCAGGGGTCAGTCCTTGGACCTATACTGTTTCTGGTATATGTAAATGATCTCCCAGAGGGTATAGATTCGTTCCTCTCAATGTTTGCCGACGATGCAAAAATTATGAGGAGGATTGAAACAGAGGATGATAGTAGGAGGCTACAAGATGACCTAGATAGACTGAGTGAATGGTCCAACAAATGGCTGTTGAAGTTCAACCCAAGTAAATGCAAAGTAATGAAACTAGGCAGTGGAAACAGGAGGCCAGACACAGGATACAGAATAGGAGATGAAGTACTTAATGAAACAGACAGAGAGAAAGATCTAGGAGTTGATATCACACCAAACCTGTCTCCTGAAGCCCACATAAAGAGAATAACGTCTGCGGCATATGCGAGGCTGGCTAACATCAGAACGGCGTTCAGGAACCTGTGTAAGGAATCATTCAGAATCTTGTACACCACATATGTAAGACCAATCCTGGAGTACGCGGCCCCAGCATGGAGCCCGTACCTTGTCAAGCACAAGACGAAGCTGGAAAAAGTCCAAAGGTATGCTACTAGACTAGTCCCAGAACTAAGAGGCATGAGTTATGAGGAAAGGCTGCGGGAAATGCAACTTACGACACTGGAAGACAGAAGAGTAAGGGGGGACATGATCACAACCTACAAAATCCTCAGGGGAATTGACCGGGTAAACAAGGATGAACTATTCAACACTGGAGGGGCGCGAACAAGGGGACACAGGTGGAAGCTGAGTACCCAAATGAGCCCTTGAGGTGCTTCCTTGAGGTGCTTCCGGGGCTTAGCGTCCCCGCGACCCGGTCATCGACCAGGCCTCCTGGTTGCTGGACTGATCAACCAGGCTGTTGGACGCGGCTGCTCGCAGCCTGACGTACGAGTCACAGCCTGGTTGATCAGGTATCCTTTGGAGCCACAGAGACATTAGAAAGAACTTTTTCAGTGTCAGAGTAGTTAGTAAATGGAATGCACTAGGAAGTGATGTGGTGGAGGATGACTCCATGCACAGTTTCAAATGTAGATATGATAGAGCCCAGTAGGCTCAGGAATCTGTACACCAGTTGATTGACGGTTGAGAGGCGGGACCAAAGAGCCAAAGCTCAACCCCCACAAGCACAATTAGGTGAGTACACACATAAAGGCTCTCACCCACATACCCACGCAAGCACATGCATTATTGTGGGTTGGGTGTTGTCGTTGATCCTTCTCTATGGACAACCCAACCCAAAACTCGGTAGAGTGCTTATACTTTACCAGATCACCCTGGGCGCTTCTGGCTCTTGGAAAGGGGCTCAACGTCACACGTTTAGGGGATGCGGCTCCAATACTTAGCCTCGTTGTCACGTGCACACACACTCGAGCCACTGTGACTCCCCACTCTCTCCTTATGTGATATAATCTCCTCAATCCCCTTTGACTTATTAGTATTCCATTCTACCCTGTCCACAGCTGTGATTCTTGGTTATTCCCTCTCTCTCCTTCTTTCCTACTTCCTGGGAAGCCTCACTAGGACAAGAGCAAACACCAGCAAATTTGAATACATTTACTGGACAAAGCACATACACAATACATACACACATATAATAATAATAATGAATCATACACTCAATACTATTTCAGTCAGGTTGCACTCCAACACCATCAGAACTCTATCATCTGCTTATCAAGTGGTATCCTATCTCCTGATTCACCAACTAATACATCCAACCTCCTCAAATAGGTCAAGTCTTATAACACAATGTTGCACTATCACCAAGAGAATATATTTCTATAAACACATACAAGGAAAACCAGCGTATGAATGCAATAACATAAATATTAGTATAAATGTTCCTTGATATACAACAATGATCAATCGATCACCCTATCAGTCCTAGAACACACATGTATGTCTCTGCAGGTAATCCAGCCTACGACTGTAACTCTATACTTCAGTATAAGTATTCCTTGGCACAAAAATGGCAAACAATCATTCACCTTTCACTGCGTCTTGCACGCTAATGATAACCAAACACTCTACCAACTCCCTACATGTAATCAACCAGAACTTCCCTTCCACATCTGGAAGCTCACTACCTTGATTTCTTCAGGTTCTTCCGGATTTATCTACCAGGATCCTCCGCAGCTCTTCCAGGCTGCTACACAATGAAGTTTCCTCGAGCAACTATGGTGCTTCACCACTTCTACTAGGGTCCTCCGCAGCTCTCCTGGCTGCTACACCATGAAGTCTTTCTTGATCAACAGTGGTGCTTCACCATTGGCATCACAGAAGCATGTGAAACTTGTGTGAAACATTCCACTACTCTTCTCACAGCTTGAGGTTCCCTTCCTCACTGTATGGCTGCTCTCCCACAGAGCTCAGTACGTTCCACTACCTTGGAGTCTCATCAACTACTCCCTCTGTGCTCGCTTCGAAGTTTTCAGCAACTTCTTCCAAAGACAAACCTGCAACCAATTGACACGCCAATTAAAATGTCTCCTTATAAACACATAGACGAAATAATCCACACAATATGTTTGCATCCAACATCTATCTGCTCTCTACATGCTGTGAGAGTGGACTCCCCCGTTTGGGCTGGTCCATGCTCCGCCCGGCCAGGCAGTCCTCACTCTGGGAGGGTCCTCCACTGCCAGTCAGTTCGTTTCAGGCGGTCGACGGGAGAGGACGTGCTGCTCGTCCCTCTAACTGTCTCTCTCATCTCCGTCATCTCATTTAGGCTTCCTGCCTTACCAAAACATGTCTAACTTATCAATAAATATTCGCTACTGTCACTGGGCACACGACCAACTACAAGTAATCACTATAAACTGGCTTAAAAACGTGCTTACCACAGATTGTCTAGTCGAGGACGCTCTCCTCACTGACGGAGTCTGATCAGGGCGCTCTCACGGCCCACGATAATGTCTCTGGGCTGCTTAACATACTCTCCTTGCCGTCCAGGACTTGTGACCACAACGTTCCCAGCTCGATTCCACGGCTGGAACGTCTGCACACTTCCTTTCTCTTGGAAATATATCACTAGGGTTCCTCTCTGACAGGAGCTCACACGAGTGCAGCTTCCCCTCGCGATGTCTGGTACTCATGTAGGGTCAAAGCCCTCCAGAAGCGCCTCACACTTCCAGCAAATTATCCACATCTCATAACCCGTCACTGATCTTTTCTATTCACTGCCCATAATCTCAAATTGTTTAAGACTGACATGATAGAAGGTCTAGGAATATGGGTGAGCAATGTAAATAGTTGCTGGATTG
>WNGS01151875.1:0-10659 GCA_020271785.1 Procambarus virginalis
AAAATCCGACCTCCAAGAACGAACCGACACTCGAGAACGCCGGATTCCACAAACTTCACAAAAACGCAACCGCAGAGCTGACTGACGTCACACCTTGTCTCATATATAGTCCTCTAGTCAACGTTCAATATAACGCCAGAAAACTGATAGGTAATGAAACACCGGAGATGAACGATACTTTGTGCAATGCGGAATTGGTGAGGCTTTGGAGGAATTCCGTCATGCACTAGGAAGAATCATGAATGATTCGTGTTAGGATTTCACGACGTTATCAGTGGTCTATTGCCTGTCACACTGAAGTAGTGTGTGCTCTATTATCTGTTACATATTGTTATCTGTTGCATATTGTTGATACAGAAGCCCCGACATCGCAAGCGCAAGATGTTCCATTGTAGGGTAAAACACGCAGCCTCGCGACCATATACAAAAGTACTGGCCCTCCCTTTGGAGTAACCCGAGGAGAAAACCCCCACCTGAACCCACCCTCGGAAGACTATTAACCCCCCTAGTGACCCCAGACGATAAAAGATGCCACGCGGCTTGTGTAATCGAACGCGGCCAAACTAAAGAATTCGCAAAACAAGGAGCCAGACCGTCACTTCTAACCACCTTTGGGCACGCCAGAATCCCACAGGACCCGCCAAAACTTGTTATCGGCTCCCGCCAGACACACAGTTTCCCTGGGCCCAAAAACCCAAACCGGAAAACCGACAAATCTATGAACTTTCCTCTGTCGTTTATAAGTCTGGTCATAACAGCGTTTTTGGAAGCCAATGGCCAAATGGCATCACGCATCGCTGTAGTCCCTCAACCCGTCCTCGCAAATTCGTATAGTCAATATTGACTTATTAAATACGTGCATAGGTGATATACTAAATATAATAGTTTACCTTAAAAAGCTTCATAGAAAACACCGACCTTGCCTAACCTTGTTAGTATGTTAAGATAAGCATCTTGTAGCTTCGTAATTACAATTGTTACTTAACCTATTATAGGTATAGGTTAAGTAATAATTGTAATTACGAAGCAATAGGATGCTTATCTTAACATACTAACAAGGTTAGGTAAGGTCGGTGTTTTCTATGAAGCTTTTCAAGGTAAACTATTATGTTTAGTATATCACCTATGCACGTATTTAATAAGTCAATATTGACTATATAAATTTGTGAGGACGGGTTGAGTCCCTAGACCCAGCTGGTGCCCAGAGATGTCTGAACGTCGTCAAGGCTGAACCAGGAGTTCTCTCTCACGATTACAACTTGGGAACAAAATTAGCATCATACAAATTATGTATATACAACCAAAAAGAAGCTTGCTAACCGCACTACTGACACACACACAGGCAAGGGAGGGGGGAATGGCATGACAGCATGTTGTTGTTGTTAAAGATTCGCTACCTGGAACAAGAAGTTCCAAGTAGCTCGGGCTATGGTGAGCCCGTAGCTACAGCAGCAGCCGGCCCACCAAACTAGCAGTTACAAAACTCACTCACAACACGTCAATATAGCAATGATGCAGCAAAATAACGTATAATGAACTAGAATACACGCGTATATTCAAATATTCGAATACACGAGAATATTCCAAATACTACAGAATGAATTACCTTGTAATATAGGTACCTATTATTGAGGCCATACAGAGAAAACGTCAATAAGGCTATACTTTAATATTTTGTTGCTAATAAGTCTCAATATTTCACGAATTGGTCGATTACTACGACCAATTCGACCATAATAGGTCGTCAAAAAAGCAACCCATTATGTCGGAGGTGGATATACTTGGCAATACTATTTTTAAATATGTATATACATTATTACACTGTATAAATAGTGTTTCCACTAAGCGCTCCAAACCACGCGTGGAGCAGACACATTGGAGGTTGACCTTGAAGGGTTAGTCTCACGGTTATTACCTCTGAGGAACAGCCAATTGGCGAATGTAATGTCTCCATGAAATATAGACCAATGGGTTCAAGGCCATGCCATAAAATATCAACCCATTATCCTGCAAATGGTTGTGAACGGTGTCAGGAGGATATACCCAGGGTATCAAGTGCCCTTCTGCCCTTATATACATATGATCCAAAAAATAATATAGAACAAGGTATGAATGAACACAGGAGTAATGATATGAATTTTCTGTAGCCTCGCCCACGTGTGACAGCGCAGCTGATGGGAGCGTCCTACTGGCCCACTACCCCTTGGGTGTCCTATCCGCCAGGCTCCCCCACTCCTCTTTCACTATCCTCAGGTGTTCTATCCACCAGACCCCCCCCTCCCCCCTCTCCTTACCTCGGTGTCCTATCCCCTACTGAATTAAGGTAACGACACAGGTGACCTGTACGAGAGATGCGACGGCTGATACGAATGGTAGAGGAAGAGAGAAAGGAGAAAGGAGGAACAGGGAGAGGGAGGTAAGCACGAATGGAAGAACAGAGAACAAGAAGAGGGAGGAGAGAAGGGAAGGCTGGAGAGGGGAGAGGAAGGGAAGGGCAATGAGTGATGTAACTGACGTGTGGCTGATATTACCCTAACTATGCAGAATATATAATGTAAGGCTAATTATTATGCATCTAAATGTCGTACCTAAATCCGTCTACTTTGCCTAATATGCAGAATGATTTTCGCTATTTCCAACAAATATTTTCTAGTTGGTTTATTTGAATTAATAGTATTATATTAACATGAATTGCTGACTATGTTAGGTCAGGTTTGTCCTATATTTCTACGTTAATTTTAACTCGAATTAAATAAAATAATCATTTATAATATAATGTAAAGCGTTATCATTTCATAAGAAAAAATTAGAGCAATACATAATTTTAGGTAAACTCGGCTTGTTAGGCCAATCGGGCCTTGCATACTAGGCCAAGTAACAGAAATTTGATCAAACCTAACCTAACCTATCCTAGTCTAACCTAACCTTACCAAACATAACTCGGTCATTTTTGTTCCTAATATAATAATAATAATAATAATAATAATAATAATAATAATAGAAATAAATCAATTTACAAAAAAAATATTAGAAAATAATAAAAATGCATGCCTGTTAGATAATTTCGATTTGTCTAACAGACAGAGTGATTTTCATTATTTAAACAAAAATCAAATGGGTTTATTTGAATAAATAATAATATTAGGAACATGAATTGCTGACTTAAGCTAAGGCCATATTTCTACGTTAGCTTTAACTCTAATTAAAAAAAATCACATAATAGAAAGCTTTACCATTCCATAACAAAATTAAAAAAAAAAATGCTTCATTCAGAATAGGAAATTACTCGAGTACCGTACAGCTGATCGTGACGTCATGCCACCACCTGTTAAATGTAAACATTGCAGCCGTACCGGGTCAAACACCGCTGCCGCCTCCTCGATGGCACATATTCCTTCCCTATGGCACCTATGCCACAAAAGGTGACCCATAATCACCATCACACTGGAGGCACTCCCGTAGGGGGCCATTCTGCCCTGTGATAAGTGAGATAGAACAGGAAACCCAATGAGACAAGTCGACCCCTTCCACCCACCACACTACCAAATTACTCCTCAAACAAGCACGCTCGCCAATTGGGGGGGCCTCTCCTTAAACCGCTAAATACCCGTGGAGTTAAGCTACGTAACCCCCTTTAGACAATTCTTACCAATTAAGGAGATATATTGAATTGCATTGTAGTCACCAAGAATGATGGTTGGCTCTGCTTGAGCGCAGGCCGGAAGATCAATATAATTTAACTTTCCTGCTGGAGCATATAGGCTTAGACTCGGTTACAAGTATCTCTGGGAATTCTCATTATCTGCTGATGTAGACCTGACCAAATGTAAACTGTGTCAACAAAATTATTCGCACACCCTCCGTCACTATGTGATGGAGTGCGAAAAGATACGTGAATTTAGAGACAATTCTATAACCAATGTTCCAGCGATGTGTAAATATTTCATACAAAATGATCTGCTACCAGGAATTTTAGCCAAATATCCCCAGTTTGCTAACTGTAGGTAGTAACTGAGTGATAGTAACCTATCCACCGCTGCCCACTGGATGGGGGGCGGTGTGCAGGACAAACATATAAATTTTGACACTAGCTCTTCACATGTCAGTTGCTTAATTTAGAACCTGTACTTGAGGTCGATCTCGAACCCATTGTTGATGTGACGACTTATATTGAATTTTGTAACTAGCTCATCAAGATTGTAACTTGTTTAGCTAAATGAATTGTGGGGTTCAGTCCCTGAGCCCATTATGTGCCTCTGTAACCCTTTCCACTACCGCCCACAAGATGGGTATGGGGTGCATAATAAATGAACTAAACTAAAACTGCTGCTCTCAGATTGCTCATTGACAATCCAAGGTTACACTCAACGGCTCCTTTAAAGGCAGATTCTTTGGCTAACTTATCAGCTCTATCATGCATTCGGAGGCCAACATGAGATGGAGACCACATGAAATGGACTCTGTTACCATCCTTAATAATTTTGTTGTATTTGTGTCTAGCTTCGGACACGAGAATGTTACAGTTATGTCTTAATGAGTTGAGAGCATTTAAGGATGATAAGGAGTCACTTACAATTAATGTATTAAGTTTGGAGACTTGTACACATTTCAGTGCAAGGAGCAAGGCAAATAGTTCAGTCTGAAGGGTCGACTTATCAGCTCTATCATGCATTGAAGGAGAGCTTTTTTCCTTCAAAAAGTATAATCGTGTGGCATTATGTTTAAAGAAACAATTCCAAGTATATCTTTTGATTGTAAAACATGAGAATAAATATAAGTGTTAATTGTAAATGGACAGTTATAAACAAAAGTAAGAAGTAGGAAAAATGATATGTGGAACCAGACAAAAACATTGGAACGCTTATCCGATAAGGGGACTGGTCAAGTCGTCTACTGCAATTTCGGATACCGGGCTAGAAACAACTTCGTTCACTGAGAATTTTGTACATACAAACCATCAACCCGTCCTCACACAAGACAGCACATATATGACTTAATGCTTAAAGTCTATATGTTGAATGTGATTTAGTACATATGTGATATATTCCCAGTTACCTTTTTTACCAAGGCCCAAACTCTTCCTCACGTACCAATTTACGTCTCACAGTACCCGTCCATCAACGTAGATAGCAAAATAGTCGTGATTGGATCAATTATAACGAAAATTGTAGTTTTCAGGACCCATATGGGTTGTGAAATTTACCTACTATTGTCCATGCTCTTAGAATATTACAGATCTGCTACATCCTATTGAAGGCTCGTAGTTTTGTTTTGAGAAATATTAGTTGTTCTTAGTAAATTATAATAAGCACTATAAATTATTACATAGAATACAGTGCTTCACCAATCAATATTATATACCATAGTCTGTGCTTTAAAAATATTTAAAGAATGTTTTGTAGGAACGCTAACAGAAAACGATGTTACGTTGGAATGTTTATGGGGCAAACTACGGCAAACAAGATGGTATGGTGTCTACTATAGCAACTATAGGATGGGTATATTGTCCACTACCACCTGTTAGGTGGGTAAGGGGTCCAATACCACCCACAGGATGGGTATTGGGGGGTCACATCCACCCGCAGGATGGGTATGGGGATCACATCCACCCATAGAATGGGTATGGGGTCCAATAACACCCACTGAATGTGTATGGCGTCCATTACCGCCCACAGGATGAGTATAGGGTCCAGTATCGCCCACAGGATTAGTATATAGGGTCCACTGCCGCCCACAGGGTCGGTAGGGGTATATTTAGTAAGCTTCATTCTAAATACCTTACCATGGGTATATTTAAATTTAAAGCGAAGATAGATGTACTTTTGTAATAGCCGAGCTCCGACCCCGGACAGATCGATCAACCAAGCAACTCTCTCTCAGAACAATGTATATTTCACGTGAATTCGTTAATAAACATATATGTTTTATATGTCTCAAGAAAGGCAGACATATAAGCTTCACTTTAAACACTTTACCATAGACATATTTAAAGTTCTAATGAAGATACATGTATTTTAAAAATTACGGAGCTCCGACCCCGTACAGACTGAACGACAGAGCAACTCTCTCTCAGTTCAATGTTTATTTCACGTAAATTCGTTAATAAACACAAATGTTATACATGTCTTAAGCAAGATAGAAATATGAGCTTCATTTTAAATACATTAAAATAGACATATTTATAGCTCAAGTGACGATACATATGTTTTTATAGTAGCGATCAGTAGCTTGTCGGGCATGTAGTGCAGACGCCTACCCACTTGCCGATATATTGTATAATTAACAAAGATACGCTAATAAAGCCTAAAGTCTTATATGCCTCCAGAAAGACCGATATATGAACATTATTATGATTGCACCAAATGAAATATATCATGTTCGAGGACAAAGATATATCAATTTTAAATTAAGTTTCGACTCTTGCTCGGGCGAAAGAGATGGGGCGACTCTCGCCCCATCTATTGGAGATTCTGTCCACTAAAGACCCAATGCTACTCAAACCCTCTAGCATTATTTAAGTAATGAAGTAATATGGTATATTTACTCACTATAATGTGGGTGCTGAATGCAGAACATGAGAAAACATATATTTACTGCAAACCAATATAATTTCATTATGAAATAAGTAAATAAGTAGCATCAAAGGAAGTCGACGGTCCAAGCGTCAATGTTGTAGAGCGACTTATCCAAGATATATCGTTGTTTGGAAAGTGTTTGTTGGCATATCCAGTTGTCGTACTTCTTAGTTTAGTTTTAGTTCATTTATTATGAAGCCATGCAACAGTTATGCAACAGCGAAACAGCAACAGTTAAAGTGAAACAGACTCGAGCCATGCAACAGTTAAGTAACCATATGGAGCAACTTAAACGAGCTGCCTCCCCATGTTCTGACTTTAAGCGTCTCGCTGATAATCCATGGTTCAAATTATTGACTCAGATACATGATGACCAAAAGTCTATAATCCGAGAGCAGTCGGACCTGATAATGAAGCTACAGAGTGATGCTTTGGCCATGCACAAGATTAACCAAGATCTGTCTGCCAGAGTCGGCCACCTCGAACGGGAATTAAGCTCTCTGCAGATCTCGGTTACTAACTCTAAATCAGCAGAAACCTCTAAGAAGCAAGAAGAGATGTTACAAAAGTTAGAGAACCATTTTAACTCCCTACAACAGCAACACACTACAACCCAAGACGAATCAGATCAACTTAAGCTCCTTGATTCTGTTATCATCTCATCACTTGATTTTCCCCATGAAACTGACAGGGAAAACTGTACTGCCATCGTGATCCAGGAATTGCGTACTAAGCTGAATTATTCAATCGAAGCAAGTGACATCAAGTCAGCTTATAGAGTGGGTACGAAATCATCTGGCACAAATAACAGGAAGATACGTGTGAAGTTAGATAGCTGCTCCCGCAAGTCTGACCTTATCACTGTTGCAGTCGGTGGGAAATCCAATGTTTATGTGAACGAATGTCTAACCAGATTCAGACAAAATCTCTTATATAAACTACGTGGAATCTGCAAAAAATCCCCTGCTATTAAACATTGTTTTGTGCGCGATGGTAAAATAATAGCTAGGAAGACTGACTCTGGAAAAACTTATGTCATAACCACTGAGGCTCACCTCACTTCCTTCCTGGCTGACTGTGGGATATCAGCTGAATAACCAGATCATAATTTGTAGTCTCACATACAACCAAAGTGTACTTAAGCTCTGCCTTTCCTTTCCAAAGGTTTTTTATTTTTATTTTTATTTTTATTTTTTGTTTGTCATCTATGCCTGTTTTTTTACTCTTAATTATTTGTTCTTAGTTAATCCCCTTGTCACTAAACCTAGGGATCTTATTACCCTGTTATATTAAAAGTAACTTGGTATTTGTTTCTTGTAATCATTTATTGGAATTAAGTAATAGTATAATTGTTTATATCATCTACCACAGTATCATAGTAAAATCTTCCACATTAATATACTCTCACCCGGTTTATTTTTACACTTAGATTTATATTAGAGTAAAATTCAAGATTTACTCAGATATACATATATCTGAGTAATATATATCTTTTTTTTCGTAATTATCTATTTGAGCTCACTTTGTTTTCTTAGGTTCATACCAACTATAGGATTTTAATTAACCATTACTAAGCTAATTATCCTCAAGTTCATTTTACTTTATGATTATTATTTTTCTTATTATTTTTTATTTTACATTTATATTGTCAGTCTCTACTGATTTTTGTTTTTTTTTTTTATTTATCTAATTTCTGTGTCCTTCCTGGCTATCTATTGGATCTCTATTTTACTTCTAAATTGTTACTATTTTATTTATTTGCTTTTATTCTTGTGTTTTGCTATATCATGTATCTTGTATCGTGATCCCTCTGCATCTCTATGCACACTGATATTGATCCTGATCAAAATCTTCTGTCTCATATCTACACCAACCAGCACATTGATCATCATTATTGCAAGTATTTCACAGCACACCAGGCTAAAAACAAACTCCAAAATAACACCTGTTTATCAGTTTACAACCAAAATGTTAGATCACTTGGTAAACATTTTGACGATTTAAATGCATTACTCACAGCACTAGGTACTAACTTATCGTTCATTATTCTAACAGAAACTTGGCTAAATAAAGACTATACCCAACTCTACAACTTAGCTGGTTATAAAGCCATTCATAACTGTAGGCCAAATAAAAAGGTGGTGGCACAGCTATATATTACCGAGATACATTTATCTGCAACAGTATTATTAGTGACAGAGATGACTACTGTGAATATACTTTTGCTCAGTTTACAATTAAATCCCTTAAATCCTCATTGACTATTGGAGCCATCTATAGATTTCCCAATACTAACATAGCTTCTTTCTCAGACAACCTAAGTAATCTTATTATAAACAACAATCTCAACAAAAACCACATCATTCTGGGAGGAGACTTTAATATTGACCTGGGTCAACAAAATTGCTCTCAAGTTGACTATTTCCTTAACAGCATGAACTCCTGTATGCTAATCCCCACAATCACCAAACCTACCCGAGTCACTCAAACATCAGCCACTACCTTGGACCACATATGGACAAACATAACAGCTCCCCTTGTATCTGGTATAATCTACGACAGAACAACTGACCACTATCCTACCTTTCTCATAGCGAACATGGACATAACACCACCAAAAAGCAAGAAACTTTCATTTAGGCTACACAGTGAATCAGCTTTGGGCAATCTTACAGATGCATTTCACAATATTAACTGGGATTCTGAATTCAATAATACCCAGGATATAAATTCATTAGCTAACCTCTTCCTCTCCAAAACTCTAAGCCTCTACAACCTTCATTGTCCCCTTCTTACCAAGCAAGTAACTGACAAAAGATTAAACAATCCATGGCTCACAAGCGGCATTCTCAATTCAATCAACAAGAAACATGAATATGAAAAGAAACTTAGGATTGGCCTAGTTTCAAAGGAAGTAGCTAAAAGGTACTCATCAATGCTTACCAGTATCATAAGAAAGGCAAAACTTGCATATTATGTGAATAGATTCAATGAAGCAAAAGGCAACATGAAAAGCACTTGGAAAACCATCTCTAGTATCCTAGGAACTAAACAACACTCACATAACCAAATAAAACTCTACAAGGATGGGGATATACCGTCAACTGATTTAGAAATGGCAAATGAATTTAATAGTTTCTTTTCATCGGTTGGTGCTAATCTTGCCAGTAAAATCCCACACTCAGACACATATTAACACATATCTCTCAGGCAGCTATCCAAACTCTCTTCTCCTTTCACCAATCAGCCCGAGATGTTGTGTCCATCATACACTCTCTAAAAACAAAGGCAGGGAACACCAGTGAAATTCCGTCCATTGTATACAAGAGAGCCTCCCATGCCCTTGCCCCACCCATAGCCCTACTGTTCAACAAATCTATAGTGTCACACCTTCCCTGATATCCTCAAAAAAGCAAGAGTAACGCCAGTCCATAAAGGAGGCAATCCGGCGGACATAAACAATTATAGACCAATATCAAATCTACCCATTCTATCAAAAATATTTGAAAAAATTATTTACAAACAGCTCTATTCCTACCTCGTAAAATTCGACATACTCAGCCCCTGCCAGTTTGGCTTCAGGTCCCAAAGAGCACCAACGATGCAATCATTAGTCTCCTTGACGTAATCTACTCAGCACTTGACAAAAATGAGTTTCCGATTGGACTCTTCATTGACCTAAGAAAAGCCTTTGATACTGTTAATCACAACTACCTCTTACTTAAACTCCAGCATTATGGAATCCGAGGCCTTGCCCTTGACTACATCCGATCCTATCTTAGTGACAGACACCAATATGTAACTATCAATGAAACAACTTCTTCCACCCTACCAATTACCGTTGGAGTGCCACAGGGCAGCATCTTAGGACCTCTTCTATTTCTTATATATATAAACGATCTGCCTAATGTCTCTAATATTCTCAAACCTATATTGTTTGCTGACGATACTACTCTTATCTATTCAGACCTCAACCCACATACACTAAATAATGTTGTGAATAATGAATTAAAAAAAGTCACTTATGGATGTCAACTAACAAACTAACATAAACATCGAAAAGACTTACTACATCTTATTTGGG
>WNGS01151880.1:5878-8378 GCA_020271785.1 Procambarus virginalis
ATCATTCAGAATCTTGTACACCACATATGCAAGACCAATCCTGGAGTATGCGGCCCCAGCATGGAGCCCGTACCTTGTCAAGACACAAGACGAAGCTGGAAAAAGTCCAAAGTATGCCACTAGACTAGTCCCAGAACTAAGAGGCATGAATTACGAGGAAAGGCTGCGGGAAATGCACCTTACGACACTGGAAGACAGAAGAGCAAGGGGGATACATGATCACAACCTACAAAATCCTCAGAGGAATCGACCGGGTAAACAAGGATAAACTATTCAACACTGGTGGGACGCGAACAAGGGGACACAGGTGGAAACTGAGTACCCACATGAGCCACAGAGACTTTAGAAGGAACTTTTTCAGTGTCAGAGTAGTTAACGGACGGAATGCATTAGGCAGTGATGTGTGGAGGCTGACTCCATACACAGTTTTAAATGTAGATATGATAGAGCCCAGTAGGCTCAGGAATCTGTACACCAGTTGATTGACAGTTGAGAGGCGGGACCAAAGAGCCAAAGCTAAACCCCCGCAAGCACAAATAGGTGAGTACATTCACACACACACACACACACACCACACACACACACACCACACACACACACACACACACACACACACACACACACACACCACACACACACACACACACACACTTTTAGAAACTCTTTACTCTAGAAGCCCTCTTTAGAAACTTGTGTAAGGAATCATTCAGAACTTTGTGTACCACATATGTCAGACCAATCCTGGAGTATGCGGCCCTAGCATTGAGTCCATATCTAGTCAAGCATAAGACTAAACTAGAAAAAGTTCAAAGGTTCGCCACCAGACTAGTACCCGAGCTGAGAGGTATGAGCTACGAGGAGAGACTACGAAAATTAAACCTCACGTCACTGGGAGACAGAAGAGTTAGAGGGGGACATGATCACCACATACAAGCTTCTCAGTGGAATTGATAGGGTAGATAAAGACAGACTATTTAACACAAGGGGCACGCGCACTAGGGGACACAGGTGGAAATACAGTGCCCAAACGAGCCATACAGACGTTGGAAAGAATTTTTTCAGTGTCAGAGTAGTAGACAAATGGAATGCATTAGGAAGTGATGTGGTGGAGGCTGACTCCATACGCAGCTTCAAGTTTCAATATGATAGAGCCCAGTAGGCTCAGGAACCTGTACATTAGATAATTGACAGTTGAGAGGCGGGACCATCGAGCCAGAGCTCAACTCCAGCAAGCACAATTAGGTAAGTACACACATAATTATATATATATATATATATATATATATATATATATATATACATATATATATATATATATATATATATATATATATATATATCGTTATTCATCGCAGGAAAAAATAAAAAAATAAAATTATTGCGGAAAACGCAAATACAGTAATCAAAGAAAACGGATGCTCCAATAGTCCTTTGACAAACTCCCGAAATTCTTTCAAGTTCTGGTCGAGTTGACTTCACTAGGTTTAGCGGAAGATGTAATCACAAGTTAACGAGGTGGTTGAGTGCAGGAGGATAGTTATGTGCCTCTCCGCACATATTGGGGGTGATGCGAGGACGGGAGGGGATAGGGGGGGGGTGGAGAGAGAGTTGGGGCAAGGGTTGAGATAGCTGGAGATTTGAGTGTTGGGGTGCGCAAAAAGAAGATGATGTCTCTCCTGAGTATGCTGACTTATCATGGAGCCTCCACCTGAAGAAATACACAAAGAAACTGGAAAGGATTCGAAAGTTTGCGAGGAGGCTCGTCCCAGAGTTGCGAAGGATGGGATATGAAGAGCGACTGAAGGAACTGAACCTAACGACGATAGAAAAAACAAAAAGGGAAAACATTGTTAATTTAAAGACACGACGAGGCAACAAAAATGAAACAAGAAAGAGAAGGGTGGGATGCCAGAGAGAAGAATGCCAGAATGAAACAAGAGAAGAGAAGGGTGCCAGAATGCCTTTGACACAGTACCCCAAGAGACTAGTGTATAAGTTACAGAAGCAGGCAGTAGTGAAAGGGAAGGTACTCCAGTAGATCAGGGAGTACCTAAGCAACAGAAGACAGGGAGTCACTCTGAGGGGTGAGATGTCAGAGAGGCGAGACGTCACCAGTGGAGTCCCACAGGGTTCAGTTTTCTAGCCAATCCTGTTTCTCATATATGTAAATGATCTCTCAGAGGAAATTGATTCATTCCTCTCAATGTTTGCTATGTGATTTGAAAATTATGAGGAGGATTAAGACAGTGGAAGGCAGTAAGAAGCTATAAGATGATCTGGACAAACAGGAAGAATGGTCCAACAAACGGCTACTAGAGTTTACCTCAAGTAAATACAAAGTAATGAAGCTAGGTGGAGGGGGCAGAAGGCCAGACACAGGGTACCAAATAGGAGATAAAATCCTCCACGAAACGGACAAAGAGAAGGATCAGTAACTGATAACACAGCGAACTTGTCTCCCATATACAGATGATATCAGCGGCGTATGTGAGATTGGCTA
>WNGS01151880.1:13378-22310 GCA_020271785.1 Procambarus virginalis
GAGGTGAGTAACTCCCAGTACCCCCACACTGTGAGGTGAGGAACTCCCAATACCCCCACACTGTGAGGTGAGGAACTCCCAATACCCCACCAAGTCTGCCTGTCTGCCTGTCTGTCTGTCTGTCTGCGAGAGCTGCCAGAACCATTTAACTGGGACGTAAAAGACACATTTTGCCCAGGTCTTGAGGGTTTGAGTTGCAATAAATCGCCATTTGAGAGTCAACCCTCAAACTGTCTCGGGAAGCACACAATTTGCCACACAAACGAGCACCATACAACCCCCCCCCCTTTGTACCCCCCTTGCCCCCCCCTTGTCCCCCCTTGTACCCCCTATTACCCCCCCCCCCCTCACCCATTTTCAATTTAATTTTTTTTCCCAGGTTCCGCATATACTTAAAACATGCATCTAGATACACTCACACAACTGCACATGTGTGATACACAGGTGGAGGCTCACAGGTGTGTACCGCACACTTCAGATGAGAGACTTTACCCGCACGACTGACGCCCGGCGGCCCCGCCCCCCCCCCCCTCCCCCCAGCAACACGCAATTCCCAGTTTTTTCTTGCAAATGTGTGCGCATAGATCACGGCCCGACCGTGGTGGATATGTGTGTGTGTGTGGTGTGTTGTTTTGTTTGTGGTGTGTGTGTGTGTGTGTGGTGTTTTGTTTGTGTGTGGTGTGGTGTGTGTTTTTTTTTGTGTGTGTACTCGCCTAGTTGTACTTGCGGGGGTTGAGTTTCGGCTCTTTGGTCCCGCATCTCGACTATCAATCATCTGGTATTCAGATTCTGGAGCCTATTGGGCTCTATCAAATCTACATTTGAAAGTGTATGGATTCAGCCTCCACCACACCACTGACTAATGCATTCCATTTACTACTTTGACACTAAAAAAGTTCTCTCTATGTCTCTGTTGCGCATTTGGTTAGGAAGTTTCCACCTGTGTCTCCTTGTTGGCGTTCCACCCGTGCTAAGAGTGTGTCCTTGATCTCCATGTTAATTATGATCCCTTCCAGTGCTTATTTGGCGTAATGGCTTGCGCTCCACTACCAAAAGGTTGTGTTCCTTCGGATTCTCAAAGAGGGAGGAATTTTTCTCCAGGGACGAAGCATATTTCCTTCGTCAGGAGACGCGCTGCATGTTGGTGAGACTTGAACTCTCACCTCTCAACATGACAACAACAATGGTGGAGTTGTGAGCATGTCTCAGACGATGAGGGAGGCGAGGTTAGCTTGTGGCTTGAGAGATGCAGCTATTATTGTCTAAGGGCTTGTTGCGTTTAATGTTGGTCCCGCACCAGTATTGAACATATATATATAATATATATATTATAGATATATATATATTATAATATAATATATATATATATATAATATATATATGCGAACAAGCCTGAATGGTCCCCAGACTATAGCGAATGAAACTCACACCCCAGAAGTGACTCGAACCCATACTCCCAGGAGCAACGCAACTGGTACTACAGGGTATCACTGGTATTGTCCTCACGTGTTGCCCCAAAAAATGAGGTTCTTTGATTAAAATGCTATGCCCAAGATAACCATCCAGGTGCCGGCGGGAAGTGGCTCAAATAGCTAAGGCTATCACTTCCTTATGTCCGGTCGTGATGGTCAAGTGGTTTTAAGGCATCCCTGTAGATACCAGTTGCGTTGCTCCTGGGAGTATGGGTTCGAGTCACTTCTGGGGTGTGTGTTTTCATTCATATATATATATATATATATATATATTATATATAATATATATATATATTAGTATATTTTGGTAGCAGTCTTTCTGTAGACATATGTTATTAAATATGACCGAAAAGTAAGATTAATAATTCTAACACGAATTTTCTCAATTTTCCTTATGTTGTTTTTACTGATGACGGTAAATGAAAAATCAATTCTCCAAAATTCATTCTTTATTTCTTAGTCTGACGCGACACTTGAGCGCGTTTCGTAAAACTTATTACATTTTCAAAGACTTTAGTTACACACACACAGAACAACTATAACTGAACAGAGTTTAAACAGCTTTTCTTTTTTATACCTGCTTTGGGTGGGTGACATGTTACAATGGTTTGGGGTGAGGTGAGAACAAACACAGAACACGAAACAATGGGTATAGCTAAAGGAAGAATAGATCTGTAACTGCAGAAGGCCTATTGGCCTTCTGCAGTTACTATTGCCCGTATTTCTTGATGTTTCTATATTGGAGCGGAGTCTTGAAGTGGGTAGAATATAGTTGTGCGTTAATTGGCTGTTGATTGCTGGTGTTGACTTCTTGATGTGTAGTGCCTCGCAGATATCAAGCCGCCTGTTGTCGCTGTATCTATCAATGATTCTGTGTTGTTTGTTAAGATTTCTCTGGTGATGGTTTGGTTGTGGGAAGAGATTATATGTTCCTTGATAGAGCCCTGTTGCTTATGCATCGTTAATCGCCTGGAAAGAGATGTTGTTGTCTTGCCTATATATTGAGTTCTTTGTCGCGTCAGACTAAGAAATAAAGAATGAATTTTGGAGAATTGATTTTTCATTTACCGTCATCAGTAAAAACAAACATAAGGAAAATTGAGAAAATTCGTGTTAGAATTATTAATCTTACTTTTTCGGTCATATTTAATAACATATATATATATATATATATATATATATATATATATATATATATATATATATATATATATATATATATATATATATATATATATAATATGTATGTATCGTTTAAATGGTTGTTGTCGCGGGTTGAGATCCATACGGGTTAGTTTCTCTGATCACAGTCCAGTTGTTGTGAAGGTGGAGTTTAGTGGTTTGGTTGTGTGTGGGTTTGGAGGGTGCAAGTTACACTGTAGTGTGTTGACTGATAGTAACATTATCCACAGGTTTCGTCCGCCGTGATCACTGTGTGCAGAGGACGGAACGATAGTGTTCCTTGTACTTTAGATTGGTGGGAATGGGCCATTCTGAAGTGCAAAAGGGCTTTGTTTAATGTGCGAAGAGGAGGCCGGCTGAAGGGTATGGCCTCTTGCACGTCCTGCAGGAGAGCTGAAGGGTATGGCCTCTTGCACGTCCTGCAGGAGAGCTGAAGGGTATGGCCTCTTGCACGTCCTGCAGACCAGCTGAAGGGTATGGCCTCTTGCACGTCCTGCAGGAGAGCTGAAGGGTATGGCCTCTTGCACGTCCTGCAGGAGAGCTGAAGGGTATGGCCTCTTGCACGTCCTGCAGACCAGCTGAAGGGTATGGCCTCTTGCACGTCCTGCAGGAGAGCTGAAGGGTATGGCCTCTTGCACGTCCTGCAGACCAGCTGAAGGGTATGGCCTCTTGCACGTCCTGCAGGAGAGCTGAAGGGTATGGCCTCTTGCACGTCCTGAAGGCCAGCTGAAGGGTATGACCTCTTGCACGTCCTGCAGACCAGCTGAAGGGTATGGCCTCTTGCACGTCCTGCAGGAGAGCTGAAGGGTATGGCCTCTTGCACGTCCTGAAGGCCAGCTGAAGGGTATGGCCTCTTGCACGTCCTGCAGACCAGCTGAAGGGTATGGCCTCTTGCACGTCTTGCAGGCCGGCTGAAGGGTATGGCCTCTTGCACGTCCTGCAGGCCAGCTGAAGGGTATGGCCTCTTGCACGTCCTGCAGGCCAGCTGAAGGGTATGGCCTCTTGCACGTCCTGCAGGCCAGCTGAAGGGTATGGCCTCTTGCACGTCCTGCAGGCCGGCTGAAGGGTATAGCCTCTTGCACGTCCTGCAGGCCGGCTGAAGGGTATGGCCTCTTGCACGTCCTGCAGGCCGGCTGAAGGGTATGGCCTCTTGCACGTCCTGCAGGCCAGCTGAAGGGTATAGCCTCTTGAACGTCCTGCAGGCCGGCTGAAGGGTATGGTCTCTTGCACGTCCTGCAGGACGGCTGAAGAGTATGGCCTCTTGCACGTCCTGCAGGCCGGCTGAAGGGTATGGTCTCTTGCACGTCCTGCAGGACGGCTGAAGAGTATGGCCTCTTGCACGTCCTGCAGGCCGGCTGAAGAGTATAGCCTCTTGCACGTCCTGCAGGCCGGCTGAAGAGTATGGCCTCTTGCACGTCCTGCAGGACGGCTGAAGAGTATGGCCTCTTGCACGTCCTGCAGGACGGCTGAAGAGTATGGCCTCTTGCACGTCCTGCAGGACGGCTGAAGAGTATGGCCTCTTGCACGTCCTGCAGGCCGGCTGAAGAGTATGGCCTCTTGCACGTCCTGCAGGACGGCTGAAGAGTATGGCCTCTTGCACGTCCTGCAGGCCGGCTGAAGGGTATGGTCTCTTGCACGTCCTGCAGGCCGGCTGAAGGGTATGGTCTCTTGCACGTCCTGCAGACCGGCTGAAGGGTATGGTCTCTTGCACGTCCTGCAGGCCGGCTGAA
This sequence comes from Procambarus virginalis, assembly GCA_020271785.1. Lineage (NCBI taxonomy): Eukaryota > Metazoa > Arthropoda > Malacostraca > Decapoda > Cambaridae > Procambarus > Procambarus virginalis. Next base: position 17,763 of record WNGS01151880.1, read on the forward strand.
GGGTATGGTCTCTTGCACGTCCTGCAGGCCGGCTGAAGGGTATGGCCTCTTGCACGTCCTGCATGACGGCTGAAGAGTATGGCCTCTTGCACGTCCTGCAGGCCGGCTGAAGGGTATGGTCTCTTGCACGTCCTGCAGGCCGGCTGAAGAGTATAGCCTCTTGCACGTCCTGCAGGCCGGCTGAAGAGTATGGTCTCTTGCACGTCCTGCAGGCCGGCTGAAGAGTATAGCCTCTTGCACGTCCTGCAGGCCGGCTGAAGGGTATGGTCTCTTGCACGTCCTGCAGGCCGGCTGAAGGGTATGGTCTCTTGCACGTCCTGCAGGCCGGCTGAAGAGTATAGCCTCTTGCACGTCCTGCAGGCCGGCTGAAGGGTATGGTCTCTTGCACGTCCTGCAGGCCGGCTGAAGAGTATAGCCTCTTGCACGTCCTGCAGGCCGGCTGAAGGGTATGGTCTCTTGCACGTCCTGCAGGCCGGCTGAAGAGTATAGCCTCTTGCACGTCCTGCAGGCTCGGTTGCATGGCCGTCTGGACAAGTATGACGAGACATCAATGTTTAAAATCCCATCAAACCAGATGACTGAAATTGTTGAGGGTGTGGTGGTGAGGGGCCGTGGTGAGGGTGTGGTGGTTTTTTTTTTTTTTTTTTTTTTTTTATTGTTTTCTACCACAGACGTGGCCACACATTAACAATGCTAACTAGCATATATACATTTTCTTCTGTCCTCCATAGACAGGGTTAAACATATAGTTCAAGGGTTTATTGAACAATCAACCACTGAAGGTGAGTCGGTGCTTTTAAAAATGCTAAGCTAACCTATATACGTAAATACATAGATACACAGATTTATGTATGCCTTACATAAAGTGTTCGATGTGTCATCTACACAGTGTCATTAATGTACATTTACAAAGGTGAAATGTAATTCTGATCAGCTTCCATATATACTTTATACCCATACATACACATACACACACATATACATATATACACACATGCATTCACAGACATTTATCTCATTTACTCTGACAGGGTGAGATAGCTGATAAAGAAACTAGTGTGCAATTAAGCACTTAATCACTGAAGGCGATTAAGGTGCTTTTACAAGCTCAGGTTATATAGTTACATCACATACATTGTATAATTAATCTATTACATGGTCAATCTTGGGTACAAGTCCAATATATCATCAAGTGTTCCAGTACTCATATAGTAATTACAAAGTTCAGCATACCTTAGCCCAGGGGGCGAAAGTCAGCCAGTATGGGACATTCTACAATATAATGTTCAAGAGAGTGCATGTTTTCTCTTTCACAAAGTTGACACATTGTGTACTCGACATTTGGGTTTTGAGAAAGCTGCCAGATACGTCTATATCCCAGGCGTATTCTGGCCACTATAACATCACATTGCCGGGTTCTTGTTCTATTAGTCCCATATGTGAATGTTTCCTCACGATATCTATCATAATATTTAATGCTACAGCTTTCAGGTCTTTGTGAATTTGTTAGGTCGGTGAGATCTTCATTAGATATTTGTTTAAGTATTCTCTTTGTCACTGCTAATGAAATACCCATATCAATTTCTACCACTGGTTTTCTACAGGCTGTCTTTGCAAGCATATCAACAGTGTCATGCCTTGAGATGCCAACATGTGATGGTATCCATAGGAATTTAATTTCAAATCTGTTTTCTTTAGCAGCTAAAACATTCATTCGAATATCACTGACTATTTTCTGGGTGTCACTAATATGTGCGTTCAATGCCAGGAGTGCACTCTGCGAGTCACAGTATATAAGTCCACTGCCTTTGTCTTTTAAAAATTCAGTGGCAAGGTATATGCCTGCAAGTTCGGTTTGAGTTGTACTTGCCCAGTCATTGACGCGCTTCATTGCTGTATGTACGAGAGTAGATTGTTCAAATATATTACATGCACATCCGGTACATCGTCCACCTTCTTCTACAGAGCCGTCGGTATAGCACTGATACACATCGTTACCCAAACTCTGAGTACTTTCAGTGATGCTTTTCAGTGTTAACTGTTTTAATAATGTAGAGTGCACACTATCTTTCTTGGGCGCATTTACAAAATCAACTGATAAATCCCAGTTATCCCATGGAGTAATTGGTTGATTAATCATTAGTTGAGTTGGGTACATATTTAATATTTTGATGGAGTTGGCTACCTTATAGAACCAATATACATAATCAGATTTCGTTCTTCTTCTATAGACCTCAGGTGAGTGCAGCATATTAGAAAGTTTAGCTTGAAACTTCATGTGTTGCCTAGATCTACTCAATGCCTTCACGCCGAAAACTGTGCTAATAGACAAAATTCTCACTTATGGTAGGTAATTTTAACTCTGCTCTCATATTAACTATTCTCGTGGACTTTGGAGCCCCAAGGATGAGACGCATAGCTTCGTTTTGCAAGGTTTCAAGAGATTTCAGCTCTTTGTCAGTATACAGTGTGAGATGTAGAGCATTGTAGTCAATCACAGAGCGTATAAATGATACATAAAACATTCTAGCAAGTCTCACGTTAATTCCATGATTGACACCAACAAGGACCCGCAAGGGCTTTAATCTCTCCCACAGTCTCCTCTTGAGAGAAGAAAGGTACCCAGGGTCGTTAATAGGGACACCAAGGTATCTGTAAGACTCGCAGTTCTCAAGTGCTCGCCCATCTATATGATAATTGGGTGGTGGAATACCACATGGAATGAGGGCACGAGTTTTCTGTACAGAGATAAGGAGGCCACATTCCTCAGCTCTAGTAGCAAAAGCATCGAGCAGAACTGTGGTGGTGAGGGGGCGTGGTGAGGGTGTAGTGGTGAGGGGCCGTGGTGAGGGTGTGGTGGTGAGGGGGCGTGGTGAGGGTGTAGTGGTGAGGGGCCGTGGTGAGGGTGTAGTGGTGAGGGGCCGTGGTGAGGGTGTAGTGGTGAGGGGGCGTGGTGAGGGTGTAGTGGTGAGGAGCCGTGGTGAGGGTGTAGTGGTGAGGGGCCGTGGTGAGGGTGTAGTGGTGAGGGGCCGTGGTGAGGGTGTAGTGGTGAGGGGGCGTGGTGAGGGTGTGGTGGTGAGGGGGCGTGGTGAGGGTGTAGTGGTGAGGGCGAGTGGTGAGGATCCATGTAGAGGAGAGCGTATCGGCTGAAGAGTTGTCGCAGTTCCTTCCATGGAAGAAGTCTCCTCGTAGCTGTGGCTTCATGTGGGACTTGAGGCTGTGGGACTTGAGGCTGTGGGACTTGAGGCTGTGTGATGGGAAGTGATGGCGTAGTACAGATGTTACGCTTCAGTATGCTCAGCTGGTACTGGAAGTCTTGTGTATAAGGGTGGCTAGTGAGTGTCATGGGACCTTAGTTACCCAGTCACTGCCACACGGGGTCCTCTCCGGAGGACAATGATTCGTTGATTACAGAAGTTGACGTTGATGAGGTTTGAGAGGTAGTGAAGAGCTTGAAGAACGGGAACACTCTACGCACTGACGGCCTCCCTAGGGAATTATAATACTAATAATAATTCATTGTGTCGGGGGACAGGAAGCCAGAGTGTATTCATACACATTAGGCTTATATCCAGGTCCTCTGCCCACCCCCCTGAGGTCGAATTACTGTCCCCGCTCAGGATTCAACTCCACAACAAGCTAATTCCTAAGTACCTACTTGCTACTAGGTGAACAGTTGCATTAGGTGAAAGGAAAGGAAAGATGCATTACGTGAAAGATTGGGGATGTGCCCAATCATTTCTGTCGCGCCCTGGATTCGAACCCTGAATTCTCGATTGTGCGTCGAGAACGACCCCGACTGTACTACCGAGACCCAAATGTCCCATGAAGAGAAAGAAATAAAGAAAGAACGCAAGAGAGAGAGACAGTGACAGTCAGAGACAGACAGACATTCAGAGTGAGGGAGACAGACGGAGACCCAGAAACAAAAGCGGACAGACCGACACACACAGACACACAGACAGAGACCCACGAAGACAGACAGAATAATAAACATAAACGTGGCTAAGCTTCTGTATTACCTTTCCGTCATTCGCCGTCCAAAATAACGCAACAAGCCAAACATAATTACAGCCGCAGCAAATTACTTTATTATAGTAATTTTGTGAAGGTAATTCAAATAATGTTAATGTGTTTGTTTGTCTCGCCCAAACTTTGGCGTCACGTTGCAGAAACAAAACAGAATTAGGAATATTGTTCAAGGTTTTGAAACTGTTCTGATGAAAAGAATGAAATATATACCAGTATGCATAGCGATATGTCTGGGAGAGAATATCTGTGTGTTTGTCTGTCCAAGGTTGGAGGGCAGACGCCTGGGACTAGCCTCGCCCAACTTTGCTGAGGGAATGGGCTGGGGTACAGTACGGACATAGGCTGGTCGGGGTCGACAGACTTCAAGAGAAAACTGCGTCCCGGGGTCACATTCTGACCCTCACGACGATTTTTGCCACTAGTCGCTTGCTACATCTAGCAAAATATTTTGAACAAAAATTAAATAGAAACTTTGTTTCCTACAGAACTATACACAAATATTCACCGATCTCGGGG
>WNGS01151882.1:0-12908 GCA_020271785.1 Procambarus virginalis
TGATAGTCTATCAGAGACCTTACATACGCAAATAAATTATTCTTGCTATTCTAATATTAACACCATATTTCGGGCTGTACCCCACTACAGTTTCTGAGAGCCTTGAGTCTGTCTCTACATTGTTGATGTAACTTATTGAGGGGACATCCTATCCGGGCATGTTGTTGTCATAGCCGCTGCTGCCGGTGAGAACAAAATCCTCCCTAGAACTCATTTACACTAGGAAAAGGCCACTGTTGCTGACTTGGATAAGTTCAAAGGCCTGCTTAACAGAAAATGTTGTAATATTCAACCTCCAATCTTCCGTATAATTTCCATCAGAACAGTCATGTCAGTGCTAGTTAGGATGGGGGAAGAAAGTATTCCCTCTTATAACAAATAAATTAAGATGTATGGCTGATTGGAATAATCACGTTAGGGAATCCCAAAAAATGATTTTTGTCATAACTTATCGAAAGATGCATGGTGTCCCAGAGATGGCTGGCTACTTCAGATCAAACGTAGCATCAGGGCTCAATATCATCAAACCATAAAGAGGATTAAGAAAGAGAAGGATAATGTGAGATCAAAGGTTAACGATAACCGCTCAAGAAAAAGTTATACGAACTTTGGGGGAAATTAGAAAATAAAAAAGTTCATGCAAAAAGGTAACGAAAAGCATGGATGATTCCTCTTGGCCCCCATAATATATGTAGTGTATTCAAAGAGAAATATTCATCGTTGTACAACAGTTTTTATTATTATTATTATTATTATTATTTTCTACCACAGACGTGGCCACACATTTACAATGCTAACCAGCATATATAAATTTTCTTCTGTCCTCCATGGACAGGGTGAGACTTTGGCTTCCCAATGTGTTAAACACATAGTTCAGGGGTTTATTGAACAAGCAACCACAGAAGGTGATTCGGTGCTTTTAAAAAGCTAAGCTAACCTACATAATAAATAAATAATAATAAATAAATAAATGTTTATTTAGGTAAGGTACATACATACAAGAGATTTTACAAAGATTGATGGATTTATAGATAGAGCTAGTACATACAATGCCTAAAGCCACTATTACGCAAAGCGTTTCGGGCATGAAAAACAATAATGACTAAAGACTAATGACTAAAATGACATACGTAAATACATAGATACACAGATTTACGTATGCCCAACATAAAGTGTTCGATGTGTCTTTTACATAGTGTCATTAATGTACATTTACAAAGGTGAAATGTAATTCTGATCAGCTTCCATATATACTTTATACCCATACATATACATACACACACATATACATACACACACACATATACATACATATATACACACACATGCATTCACATACATTTGTCTCATTTACTCTGACAGGGTGAGATAGCTGATAAAGAAACTAGTGTGCAATTAAGCACTTAATCACTGAAGGTGATTAAGGTGCTTTTACAAGCTCAGGTTATATAGTTACATCATATACATACATTGTATAATTGATATATTACATGGTCAATCTTGGATACAAGTCCAATATATCATCAAGTGTTCCAGTACTTATATAATAATTACAGAGTTCAGCATACCTTAGCCCAGGAGGGCGAAAGTCAGTCAGTATGGGACATTCTACAATATATTGTTCAAGAAGAAGAAGAAAGTTTTCTCTTTCACAAAGTTGACACATTGTGTACTCGACATTTGGGTTTTGAGAAAGCTGCCAGATACGTCTATATCCCAGGCGTATTCTGGCCACTATAACATCACATTGCCGTATCACATTGAATCACGCATAGATATATTTCTTGTCAGGTATATAAATTAGCTGTGAAATGGAGCGATATCCTCTCTGACAAATTATCCCCGAAAATGGGGTTAAACGAAGTATTGTTTTTAGTCCTACACTCATTACTATCATTGCTGATCAATTATTGAAAGAGTTAAAATACTGGTAGATAAATTTAGTCAAAATAAAGTAGAGCTGGCTGCCGCTAAGGCCGACGTTTTCTGTTATACTCGTGAACTAGTTCTAGTACTCACACCGGCCAAAGAGACAATGGAAAACTTAATAGAATATGAGAAGATATAGTGCAAAATATAACCTACCATTAGTAGGCATCCATCAGTCTCAGGAGACTATAGAGTTGCGGTCTGGTTGTCGGTCTACCCTTCCATTGAACCCTGCTAAATGTGATGTGGTTGCCATTAACTCACAGGACTCGTTTCATCGAAATCACAAACAAAAATTACCAGGAAGCGAGATTTTAGTAAATTATTCTGAAAAGTGTCTGGGCTGTTCATTCATATTCATTATATTCCCAAAGGGTCCACTTGTAAATTTTTCTGATGTTAGAAGCTGAAGGTCAGAACCAATGCCATTTTGAGTGAATTTGGCCTTCTCGATACCTGATTGAAAGTAAAGGTATGTAGTAGTTAACGTCTAAGCTTGTATGGCTGTGAACTACCGGACGAACAAAATGTTGACCATGGTAAGCTTAGCTGTGAATGGAGTTAGTTTAGTTCATTTATTATGCACCCCATACCCATCTTGTGGGCGGTAGTGGAAAGGGTTACAGAGGCACATAATGGGCTCAGTGAATGGAAAAAGTGTTTTAAACGTATCTCGCATGTCCATCCTCGCATTCACTGCAGTTTCCTACCTCACACCCGCACTTAAACAAATAATTCACAAATGAATCATAATTAACATACTATAATTTTAAATAAACTTTCCTAATTATAAATGTGCAACCATTTATGAATGACGCTTTTGATTTGATTTGATTTGATTTGACTGAAGAATAAATTTTCGTCGATACCGCCATCTGTCGACTGACGGTAAAAATAGAAACTGGCAAATAGCCACGAAACTCTCGCACAGTTTCTTCCCTGCTCTCTTTAGTTTCCGTCCTCGCTGCTTGCTGCACCTATCTGCACATTACCTTTTGAGGCTACAGTGCAAGCTACTTGTTCTAGTTTGAGCTCTGTGCTCCTTGGCGTTTTTTATTTCCACCAACCGTTGAATTCATTTGAAAAATGTGCATTTTAGTACTTCGTGCTGGTGAGTTGTTGGGTACTATACAGTTTAGTTAACCAACCATCAGCCTTCGTTTGTTTGTTACAGCTATAAATTTGAATCGCTGTGTTGGGAGACAGGAAGCCAGAGCGTATTTATAAACGTTTGGCTTTTATCCAGGCCTTCCTTCCCATGGCCGAATTACTGACCCCGCCCAGGATGCAACCCCACAACAAGCTAACTCCTGAGTACCTACTCGGGTGAACAGAGGCATTAAATGAAAGGAAATGTGTAATTATTATTATTTTTTTTTTCCTAATTCCTAGTTTTTCCTAATTAGTAAACCTAATTCCAGTTAAAAAAACTTTTTTGATCCAAGATATAATTTTCTTTATATTCCAGATATTATAATGTTTAAATCTAGTCAGTGAAAGGCTGCTTGTCTTTTATTTACAGAACCGTCCATGACTGGTGTACATGGAGACTTTTTTAACGTTCAAAATGTGAAGAAAATAACATTATCGAAGTTCAAAATGTCTTCACCACTGAAGGCTCTGGGATTGTCAGAACTAGGGCAGCTACGCCTAACTGAAGAGTCTAAAAATGAAATTATGAATTTTAATTGTCTTGGACAGATAATTGTGGAAGACCTGCAAATTTCAAAGTATATCGCTGGGAAGCAAAATGCCGAAGCAGTGTGTGGATGTCACCAGACAAGGAATTACTTTGATAAAAAAAGATATCTTGTAGATACTCGTTTGGAATATGTAAAGTACTTAACAAGCTCTTATGCTTGTAAAAGTAGTTTAAAAGTTCAGCAAGATGATTTAAACGATGTGATAGAAAATGATCTAGACAGACTACACTACGGTCAAGGACGACTAATAGTTGGCAAAGATTGGAGAAAGAGTGACCATAGGGATGCAGGATTGAATCTCTTTCGTAACGAACAGTCTATGCATTGGCGAGAGTCAGAGTGGAGACTTGAGACTTTCCAATTTGAATGTAATGATGCCGACGAGGCCACATCCGGTACAACTGTGCATGATTGGTTGCTTCGTGGACACGACCCAGACACACTAGTGATGCCAAATGCTGGGGACGCCGGTGGCTCTGATAGACAGAGGGGCGCCGGTGCTGGACCTGGGGACGCCGGTAGCTCTGATAGACCGAGGGGCGCCGGTGCTGGACCTGGGGACGCCGGTGGCTTTGATAGACCGAGGGGCGCCGGTGCTGGACCTGGGGACGCCGGTGGCTCTGATAGACCGAGGGGCGCCGGTGCTGGACCTGGGGACGCCGGTGGCTCCGATAGACCGAGGGGCGCCGGTGCTGGACCTGGGGACGCAGGTGGCTCTGATATACCGAGGGACGCCGGTGTTGGACCTGGGGACGCCGGTGGCTCTGATAGACTGAGGGGCGCCGGTGCTGGACCTGGGGACGCAGGTGGCTCTGCAAGACCAAGGGGTGTTGGACCTGTGGACGCCGGTAGCTCTGATAGATCAAGGGGCGCCGGTGCTGGACCTGGGGACGCCGGTGGCTCTGCAAGACCAAGGGGTGCTGGACCTGGGGACGCCGGTGGCTCTGTAGAAATCGCAAATCCTATACGACGTCCAAAGAAGGCGAATAACCCAGCTGAATCAAAAGATAAAAAAGAAATTTCTCTTGTGTTAAGAAAGCAAGCCAGGAACAAGCGTTATCGCAGAAGACGTACCAAGTCTGTGATCAACGCTGAACCAGATGCCCCTCCAATCGAAAGCGGACAAAAAGGTAATGGGGGTGTAGGTGGTGCGCCTCTCCCAGGTAATCGCGGTAGTTTCAGTTCTCTGACTGGGTCTTCCCAGTGTTTTATCTCCTTTAGTAGCGCTGAAAATAATTGCAGTTTAACTAAAGTTATTGTGTTTCTCGGGGTAGAAACTTCAACTAGCTCTGAAAGCGGTGCTACCAATGAAGATAGGGTTGTACCAAATAGGAAGGGAATGCATGGAAGTGGATGCTCTTCTACCCAAGAGGATAGTGTTCCCCCTTTGACTCGGCATACAAGCAGAGAGTTATTTAAAGATGCAACTCCACCCAGGCCTGCAACGTCATCCACCAATCCATCTCTGAACATGGATTTGTTTGTCGGTAACAGTTCGCGAGTTGACAAGCGCAAGACCATACACTGCTACTCCAAATGCAAGCTCGATCCTCTAAATAGTTCCTCTACGATCCGGAATATTCATCCTGAAAGTTACTCTTGTATCGCTAATTCAAGTATGAATGATGGTAGAATCGTAACTTTACTGATCCTTCACCTTCTCGCACCAATGACTCTGTTGTTTCAGTGGATACTCTGACCATTGCTACCCTAGGGAGCTCTAGGGGGGCTCTACCTTCTCGCGCCAATATGACTGATGCTTCAGTGGACACCCTGACCATCACTACCCTAGGGGGCTCTAGGGGGTCACTGCCTTCTCGCATCAATGACTTTGCTGCTTCACTGGATACCCTGACAATCTCTACCCGCGAGGGTTCTGGTATATCTCTAGACCGTAATCAAACAGAGGATGAATCTACTTTTCCATCTGTTGCCTCGCCTCCGCATATCAGTGACTCGGCTGCTCTGGTGACTACATTGGCAGTCTCTACCTACGAGGATTCAGACTCTGACTGCTAGTATGGTTGATGAAGGCAGTGGGCAAGGCCACGGAACCTAATTAACTCGTTGCTAGATGGAATAACCAGACGTTCAGGCTTATTGCAGAAGTTATATTAAAACTGCAGAAACAGGGGGGGGGGAGGAATCTGAAGGTAAGATACAATGTATAATGAAAGTTGAAGTTATGGAATGTTACGAAGTCGTGAAGGTGTCTTCATTAAAACAAGTTTTCTAAATAAATAGGTTTCTAAGGATATTAACATGGACCCTTGCTTAACGCTTAGAATATTGTAAATTTACGAAACAAAAAAATTTAATGTTTGAATATGTACGTGATATATTTTAAAGCAAATAATTTTATTTATACTGAAGTAATGTATTGACTAATTTTTTCATTTTCAGCAGAAGTGCTTGCTCTACCGGGATTTAAAATGGTAAACATTTTGAATTTTAAAGGAACAAATGGCTGTTATGAAGTTTGTTTACACGTGTGTAATGTGAAACCTGAAGATGACACTGACTTCCCATTAATATGTCAGAATCCTCCTTGTGGTTTTTATCTTTTCAGTTAGCTTCCTAAAGTGTGTGCAATAACCTACCAAGCTACTGAAGCTTCATATGATCCTGTACCAGATGTGGGAAAAAGGTAGCTTGAAAAAGCTGGCCTGACTGCTTTCTATCGCATCTGTTCTAGTAGTAAGTTTATTCTTAACGGTAACTGGTTTTTATTCAGAATCGTTAATATTTCTGTGGTGAAAAGACTTTTCTTGAGCTATGTTGGCTCCAGATTTGCTCTTATTTTGGGCAATTTTACTTTTCAACTTTGGCGTAGTTGGCTACACATTTCTTTACCCATTAAACGTTAATCTTGAGGGGATTTTTTAGATACTTGTCTAGTACTAAATGGAAATGGAAAAGTAAAAAATGGAAGACTGATAAATCTTATCGCATACTAGCGTAAATATAAATTATGAGTTTCTAGAATTAATTATAATTGTGAATGTGTAGTTGTAATTCTAGTGTTCAGCTTGTGATCTTCTGGTAGTTCCTAATTAAGCTTCTAGAAAAAGTGATTACTATTTTAGCTAAACTTAATATGGCCGTTACGCTAAAAGTTTAGGTAATATTTTATTCCCAGCTGCTACAGGAAACTTTCACAATTGCTGTTTCTTTTAGAATAAGTTATACTTATTTCTAAATATTTGGTATCTTTAAATACAAAATAAGATACTCAAAATAAACATCGGTTTAGGCTACATGGCGGTTAAATATATATAATCTAATGTAAATATTTTAGATGTAGTTCCATAACTTTCAGCTTAATAATTTATTTCTGGCAGTACATCAGTCTTAAATACTCAAAAGGAATGGATTAGAATAGTGAACTTCGGATTCTATATTGGAAAATGAAGGTTCATCTACTGATATAATCGTTCATCCACCACTCAACGTCGTGGCAACGAAGATTACTGCAAATTAAGCAATCTTGAAACGACACTTCATATCAGACTAGTATCTACTAGCATATATATTGCTTATGCTTTAAATTATAACTAAGATTTAATGGACTGTACAATACGCATCTAAATCCTTGCCGTTAAAATGGTTAAAATTGCATTAATAAGTTAAATGTGTTATTTCACCTAACCCAGATCTATAAAAATAATTCAACTTGACTTTACCAAACGTATTGGTACTATATGTAATAAGGGAAAGGTCATGGTTTTTTGCCTGCTGTGTTGTTCACCTTCCAACCTATGGGGGGGGGGTGGAAATGGTAGCCTCGCCCCTCCCCTCCTCTCACTTTTAACAATATAAACTAAACTAAGTATTCGACTAGGTTTATAGTGGTATTTATAATCTTTAATCGCGTTTAAATATTTCAGCATGTAACGTAGACAGTCTGTGGAGGGGGGACTGTTACTGTGAGGCCATTCAGATCGACGCCTCGTCTTCAAGGATTTTTTTTTTCCAAAGTCTGTAGCACCGGGGAATATGATACTTGTGAAGACTAGATTTCCTTTGAATGCTTCTTGGCCCAGAAGATGAACATTTGCTAATGGAATGGTTGGCACAGGCGGAAAACAAAAATTGAAAATGCTAGATGCTATGCATGTAGATACCGTGATAAAAAAATTGTTGGCATTGTTGTAGTATCTACAATAATGGAGTATTACAAATAGTAACTTTATTTTAAATGAGCTCAAGCTAGAATTTATCTTGCTTAATTATGTAGCGATATTTTTTATTGTGAACTTGACCCACCTATGGGTTTCAAATTTTAGTGGTAATTTATTTTAAATAACTTTTCCCTTCAACGCACATGTATAATCTTAATTTTAGGAGACGTAGAAATCCTTAGAATTACTTTGGCAATTCAGTTCAGATTGACTTAAACCCCTCTTAACTTCACTTCTTGCTTTAGATTGACTAACTCCTGATTCACGGGTCTTAATTAAAAACCCGTGAATAGACCATAAAGATACCCGTATCTTTAGTTTTCCTTAATATGGGTCTTTATGGAATAGTTCAAATGCTGCAAAGTGCGACTCTGCTATAGGAGTCCTTTTTTTTTTTTAAGGAATTTTATGTATCTACATTTGCAGTCTTCTAATATTTTTTAACTACAGCAAAGTGGTATACTACTTTACAAGAAAAAATGTTCGTACTGCATAGTGTAGTAACGGCATGCGAGTGACAACTAGTTATTCTCCTGACTAAATGTATTTTAATTTGCCGTCTTACATTATACATTACTTTTACATTGTAGGCTGATCAGCTATGGCGGTATTTGCATATTTTAAAGCAATCTATTGATTTGTCAATGCACACAAAGGAAACGTAATTGATTCCTGCACTCTTAAGAAGTTGGGATCAGACATGGGTGTCTTCTGTATGGCTTCAAAGGTCCCCTAGTGTGCAGTACAAGTACATTGCTTGCACTACTGCTTGCCGTGTTATGGATTACAAGGCGTTGCAAGATGTACCTTGTCGTTACCATTGTCATTGTTCGCTGGGGAAATGTTGTTGGTTAAGGGGCGACGACGATACCTAGGAAAAGTAAGATAAGGATTTCAGTACCACTGTGGGCGCCATTCCACAGTGGCTCTTAGAGTCAACTGGGGCTTAAAAATAGCCTTACTGCCACTTTTAAGTTGAAGCGAAACATTCAGTTATCTAATGTTTGTGTACAAAAACATGAATGGTAAGACAGTTTTATTTTAGTGCATTGATCAATGCAGTTAAATATTTTAGTTAGGTATAGTAAAATGTGGGTATAGCTGGACAGTATAGTAAAGTGGTACACTAGACTTGAGATTGAACATTTAGTATAAGAGTAAATCTCATAAATGATAGTGTTCATGTAGTAGGTATGTAACAAATGTTTGTTAAAAGATAAAATTTGTGCATTTGACACGCTGAACAGCTTTTCTTGACAAGACTTTCCTACTAGAGTAAATTGTATTTTATGCTACATGTTGGTTTTTTAGTTTTTGCAATAAAGTGCACTTCAACTTTAATTGTTTTTATTACATATAGACTCGTTGAGCTCCTCTTGCCTCGGACGTAAATGTATGTTGGGGAAAGTTCTGCTGTCTAATGTTTACTACAGGTGGAATTATAGTTTAAGTGGTTTATTTTACAAGTTTAGACCTTAACTACCCTACTATCACTAGTGGTCAAAGCTGGACTGCGGCCCAAATACATGCTATTTTTTTTCTTTGAATATGCCTCCAAACAAGCTTCGTACCACATTCATTGTATTCAGCGGGGTCAACTGATGGGCTGATATACTACTATGGGAACTCACTCGTTTCTTCCTAACCTACCGTTAGGGGCATGATAGCTGAGTGGGTAAATTCAGATTCGAAGTGCTGTGGTTCCGGGTTCGATCCCCGGTGGAGGCGGAAACAAAATGGCAGTTTCTTTCACCCTGGAGCTTTTTCCTGACAGGACTTGTATGTGTCGCCTACCTCCGGAGGCTAGCATCTTCACAGCGGAACTTTATGCTATTCTCTATGCTCTTCGTCTCCTGCTTTCTCGTTGTCAATCTTCCATTGTAGTTGTTGTTGTTGGCTCTCGTAGTGCCCTCATGGCTCTCGGGTCCTTTAATCTAGTCCATAAAGTAGTTGTCGAGATTCAGCATTGGCTGTGTCTTATCTCCAGTAAATTTAAATCAGTTGAGTTTTGTTGGGTTCCCAGCCATATTGGTGTCTCTTTAAATGAGCGTGCGGATGCTGCCGCTAAGGAAGCTGTCCGCTCTTGTCCCATCTCCCGTAAAGGTATTTGTATAGCAAGTTAATATTATACTCTCTCCGTTATCTCATTATCTTAATAGCATAACTAATTAGCACTAATTACAAAGCTACAATGCTTTCCTCAATTACAGGTAATACTCTTCTTAGCTTGTTGGAGGGAGATGAGGTGCAATCACCATATAAGCAAGCGATATGAGGAATGGAGGACAGTACAATTTCCACAGTCAACAATGTAGCACTCGGCGTGTTCAGTTCTAATCGACACAGAGCAGACAGCAGACTACGACCGCATCGAGCCGCCACGCTCTCGCTCCCCGAGTACAGACACTCACAATTCCCAATTGAGCCGCCACGCTCTTCCACATAGAGCGCCACGACTCCGGCCTCACTCGGCTCTCTGCTCTGCTCCAGGCTTCGTCTCAACGTCTACGACACTGCTGTATCCAGGACTACTAAATAAATATGAAAACTCTCTAAACAATGTGTATCTAATCTACCCAACAACGTAACATACTCGTACGTTACATATTCCTTAATCCGACTTTTACCGAGTTATTCATTCCCCCATCCTTACCCGTTGGCGGGATTGGTCTTCTGTTACTGGCAATAAACTGCGTACTCTCAAGAGTTGTGTGTCCTCGTGGCGAGTTGCGTGGTGACCACCGGCCGGGTCGGACGCTCCTGAGGTCTCTCCGCACTGGCTAGTGTTTACGTTGGGTGATTGCTGGTTTGCCCTGCTGGTGGTGGTTTGCCACTGACAGGGTGACGTGTGACTTAGCCATGGGGTCTTCTCGCCCCCCAGTGAAGAGGACGTTGTCGGCTGGTCTGGCATTTACGGTGCCGGTGGACCATCCATTGGTTGGTGTCGCCCTGGTGGACGTGCTTCATGTGCAGCTGTCGGACCTGGTGGGCATCCAGCTGCTTCAGGGCAACCGTGCTGTGGTCAAGTTCCACCTCCAGGCTGCCTTTCAGGCGTTTCTCGAACGGTGTGAGGGGCGTGTTTACCCTCTCCCTGATACTGCTGGCTCCGTTAAGGTGGTGAATCTTAGTGTCACCTTGACGTCTGTGGCGGTGCATGGTGCCCCCTTCGAATTTCAGGACGACTTTTTGACCTGTTTCGAACGGTTTGGGACAGTGTTAAGTGTTCGTTGGAACAAGGTCGTTGCCGGGCACTGTGTTGGTATGCTTGACGGCTCCCGCACCCTGACAATGTCGCTGAAGTGTAGTGTACCGTCGTCGATGTGCGTGTTGGGGTACACGCTCCGCTGCCAGTATCGGGGTCAACCGCGCACCTGTTATCGGTGTGGTCACGAGGGTCATCTGGCTGCAGCGTGCGACGTGGGAGCAACTGGTCGGGTGCATGTTTTTCGTGCGGAGGATTTTCCGCCCCTGTTGCGTTCGGACGGTTCTGAGGATGGAGTGGGTGCTGTGTCTGAGGCGCCTGCTTGCCTGTCTGTTGCTCCCCTGTTGAGGCGAGTTCTACGGCCTGTGCGACACATCTGGTGCCTGCTGTGGCCCCTGGGGCTGTTGAGCCGGTGTGTGTGGGTGTCGGGCCGTCGCCTGAGCTGCATGTTGTGCAGGATGTCCCGGTGGAGGTCCATGTCCCGCCCCCACCTGTGGATGTGATACCGGCTCCCGGGGACGCGGGTTCTGCTGTGTTGGAGGGGGTGCTTCAGCAAGGTGAGGTGCCTGCCGTGTCTGTGTGTGTTGACGACTGTAGTTCTGCTCTTTCCATCCCTGTGCAGAAGCGTGCGCGTCGGTGTTCTGAGGCTGTGTCCCAGGATGATGTGGACAGTGTGGGTGATGTGGCCTCTGTGGACTCTTCGGACGGTGCTGGTGTGGCCTGTGTGGATGTGAAGATGGTGGCCGTGCCTGCGGAGCGGCCTGCTGGGAGTGGTGTGGTGCGACCTGTCTCGAAGCGTTCGCGGCGGGCTCGGAGTGTGTCTCCCCTTCGTGGTGTGCCTTGGGAGGAGGTGGGGGAGTATGGTGATCTGGCGCCCCCCACCGAGGATGTTGGTGCTGTGAGGGCCTCCGAAGTTGCTACCTGTGCCTCTCCTCCTGCGTCTCCTGCTGTTGGATCTCCGCAGTGGGGGGTTGTCCCTGATGATCGGGACCTCGTCGTGATGTTGCGGAAAGATGTGCGCCGGGGGGCCTCGGGTCCTGTGCCCGGTGGTGGGGTCGGTGACGCACCTGCATCCCCTGCTGTATCCCCTCCTTCCTTGCTCCGGTCTGGGGATTGTCTGGTCCCGTCTGCTGGGGTCGTGCCCTGTGAGGGTCCGGAGTTGGGCCCTTATCGAGATGCCCGGGTGCTTCCGATCCCGTGGTGCTCGTCCACTCTCTGGGTGTCGCGGGTGAAGGAGTTTGTGTATCGGGTGCCGGATAGGATGTCTCAGCCGAGGGCGCTGCCTGGTGGCCGGCTGCCCGATGACGAGTGGGTGTTTTGGGAAGCGTACTGCTTGCGCTTTCCGATATACAAGTTTCCGGAGAAGTATTAGTTCCCGTCTTGCGCACACTGCTACGCCGTGCGTGGGTCAGCTGCCACCGTGACCACGACGCCCCGCCCCCGGTGCGGGGTGTCTCCCTCTGACATTCGACTCTGTTTTCGCCGCCTCTCCTCTCTCTACGGCCCATCACGTCTACCGCTTTTGACTTTCTTCTCATCTTAACCGTCAACGCATCTCCTTACGTCTGTCCTGGTGCAGTCATCGGGAGGGTTACCCCTTCATGCAAACTGCACCTATTCTCAAGAAGAAGAAGAAATCCTCGTGGCCGTTCCTCCTACCAACCGTAAACGGCGAATGAAAACGGCTCTGGCGAGGTTTGCGTATTGCCATACTCGCTTAACTCTCATGGTCACTTGATGGAGCACTGCCCTGCTCCTTATTGTCCAATTGCTTTGTCCCTCTTACGGTCGTGCATATCCTTGTTGAATGTCCTGACTTCCGGGACTAGCATGTCTTGCTTTCCGACCGTCCCCGCGGTCGCTTGTCCCTCGATAGACTTCTTGGTGACTGGA